>SZWC01026205.1:1740-12637 GCA_023375785.1 Penium margaritaceum
TTATGCGAGGATAAGTGGCATCTCACCGCTCCTTCTCCTCATAAATGGAAGTTAGTGAAATTGGAAGAAATTTGTTTTTTAATTTTAAATCCCATAACAAAATTGTAGCATTTTTTTTCTATCCAACGACCTTATCTCATGGTCGTTTTAAAGAACAAAATTTTTGTTGACCGCAAAATTTTTTCTCTTGCATGCGACGACAACAATCGTTAGACATATGTCACGTGAACGTTTGGCATCTTCCACAACGTATGTTGTGCATTATGACACTTTTGCACGTCGTTCGTGAGTAAGATGTGAGATAAGGTCGATAGCGCGTGGCGTTGGGATACAATGGGGAGCTACCCATCCAGAGTGTGTCATTGTACCACGGTTGGGCCGGTGAATCTGCGGAGGACCAACGCAGTCTTGGTTTGTGTGACGGGCTGTGAAGTCTGCATCCGTAGCGTCGCACAGTTCTTCATCGATGGCCGTGCTTGTGTTTTGTTGTCTAGGCATGCCGTGACTTGTTCGTCGTGGTCCAAGTAACAAGTCGTGGTGTCAGCTTAATCGCACTGTGCATAGGTGTCGTTTTCATGGCAATTTCTCCATTACACAATTGGCACAACTCTTCGGTATTGAATGAGAGTTGCAAAAAATCTCGACAAAGTCAGCAAGATGATAAAACATTTGTACCGTGCAAAGTGAAAGTCATGCGATCAGAGAACAAAATTACGGTGTTTAGTTGATATAGACGGGCGAATTGTACGATGAGCAAAATTTTCGGCAGCAACATACTTTTTTTATTCTTACCTTTTTTCAAGTTTTACACTTTATTGTGTACTCGATATAGAAATGTTGGTGCATGCACTGTTTAGTTTCTACGTATGAACAAACAAGTCATGCCAGGATAAGTGGCATTTGATCACTACATATCCTTATGAATGGAACATTGTGAGGGATCTTAAAAAACATGTTTTAAGCTTTCAACCCAATATTGAAATCACGTCGTTTTTTTCATTCTAACGACCTTGTTTTACATTTTTTAACATTGAATTTTTTGAAAAGCGCAAATTTCTTTCCTGGCTTGTGACGATAGCCATCGTTAGACACATGTCGTGTCAACGTTCGGCATCTTCCACATGGTTAATTGTGCATCATGACATTTTTGTACGTTGTTTGTGAGTAGGATGTCAGATAGGGTCAATAGCGCGTGGCGTTGGGGTACAATGGGGAGCTACCCATCCAGAGTGTGTCATTGTAGCACGGTTGGGCCGGTGAACCTGCGGAGGACCAACACAGTCTTGGTTTGTGTAACGGGCTGTGAAGTCTGCATCCGTAGCGTCGCACAGTTCTTCATCGATGGCCGTGCTTGTGTTTTGTTGTCTAGGCATACCGTGACTTGTTCGTCATGGTCCAAGTAACAAGTCGTGGTGTCAGCTTAATCGCACTGTGCATAGGTGTCGTTTTCACGGCCATTCATGCAATGCACACTCGTCAAAATTCTTCCGTATGGAACAAGAGTTGCAAGAACTCTCGACAAAGTCAACAAGACGGTCAAACATTTGTACCCTGCAAAGTGAATGTCATGCGACTAGAGAATATAATTGCGGCGTTTTTTACAGACGGGCGAATTGTACTGTGAGCAAATTTTTCGGTCGCAACATACTAATTTTTGTTGTTAAAAGTTTCTAAGTTTTACACTTAATTTTGTGTTCAATATGGCAATACTGGTGCATGCATCGTATAGTTTTTACATGTGAAGAGACATGTTATGCGAGGATAAGTGGCATTTGACCACTACATGTCCATATAAATGGAATATTGTGAGGGATGTTTAAAAAATATGTTTTAAATTTTCAACCCAAGATCAAAACTGCGACGTTTTTTTCATTCCAATGGCCTTGTTTTACCTTTTTTATGATAAAATTTTTCGGAAACCGCAATTGTTTTCCTGGCTTGTGACGATAGCCATCGTTACACACTTGTCACGTCAACGTTTGACATCTTTCACAAGGTGAATTGTGCATCATGACATTTTTTAACGTTGTTTGTGTGTAAGATGTGAGATAGGGTCAATAGCGTGTGGCATTGGGGTAGAATGGGGAGCTACCCATCCAGAGTGTGTCATTGTACCACGGTTGGGCCGGTGGACCTGCGGAGGACCAACGTAGTCTTGGTTCTTGTGACGGGCTGTGAAGTCTGCATCCGTAGCGTCGCATTGTTCTTCATCGATGGCCGTGTTTGTGTTTTGTTGTCTAGGCATGTCGTGACTTGTTCGTCGTGGTCCAAGTAACAAGTTGTGGTGTCAGCTTAGTCGCACTGTGCATAGGTGTCGTTTTCACGGGCATTCATGCAATGCACACTCGCCACAATTCTTTGGTATGGAACAACAGTTGTACGAACTCTCGACAATGTCGACATGACATCAAACAACGCGTTTTGTGCAAAGTCACAATTGTGCCTCAACATCTGATTATGGATGATTTTGACATCATTGACAATACTCATTATGCACACAATTATTTCATGACAAGGAGTGTACATCATACAACCATGGCGGTGCAAATCCAAGACAACAGACATCAGAGGTAAGCAAGGTAAGGAGGTAGGTGTAATGTACCATCAATCTTTTCCTGTCGGGACGATGCAAGGAGACATTATTTCCCAACAACCCATCAGAGGTTGACTTGGAGCTATAGCGCTCCATCTTGTTCTCACCATATGGGTGTCATAGATCCATAACGTCCGTGAACACTTAAACGAATACACGAACCAACAGTGAATAGACAGATAACAAGGTAGTGGGGTAGAAATGTCGAGAGGTGGATAGGCAAGGAGGTAGTTAAAGTTTTTGGTGGTGTAGGGAAAATGCTGTCAAAATTTTCTCAAGATATCATACATTAAGTGCACAAATATAGCAATCTACAGGGGTGAAAAGATATAGAGGTAGGCAAGTAGAAAGGTAGTCAAAGTGATCCAGGTATGGGGAAAATGCTATCAGAATTTGTTCGGCGTAATTTGTGTTAGAGTTACACAAATAACATATTAGACAGGCACGAAAGTAAACAGGTAGACAAGTAGAGAAGTACATGAAATGTTCCATGTGTGGGAGAAATGTTGCCTATATTTCTTCGGGATTGCATTAATTAAAGTCACACATGTAACAACGTACACAACCAAAAAATTACAAGGGTAAACAGGTGAAGGGTACTAAAAATTTGTAGCGGTTGAGGAATAATTGTGAAAATAAACTCGAGGTACATAGATGAAGTCGTCGTATACAAAGAGAATTGTTGTCACAGTAGTCTAGCTACATTGCACTTGATTTCAAAATGTCCACATGATCGCCCCACAAAAAGTTGTTAGAAATACATTTGACCAAAAAGATCCATATGAATAGCAACGTTTTCCTCCAATAATAGATTGACGTCCAAAAAACACATTCATGTCTTCTATACCGTTGTCATTGAAGTATACCGTACTACATTGCATTTTTAACCCAGGCACATCGTATACCTTTTTTTCCATTCGCTGTGCGAGCTCAAGTGAACGGACCAGACATTAAACGAAAGACATTGATGTAGCAACTAGGATCATGAAAGTGAACTACTTTCCATGTTCTCAAAAAGAGAAAGAAAAGTGATTGAAGTCATTCCACATCAATTGTACCACACAGTATGTTTATGGTGTACACAGAGGCGTTATTTATACGTTTAAATACAAGAAATAAACTTTTACACGGCAAGCTAGCTTTCCCACTTTTTCCCCATCTCTTTACACCCTTCGTTCATCATGCACATGACCACTTTCCGTTTTTGATCTGGGAACACCACACAAGGGTGTTCCGTCCGTGCTCAGAAGTCCGACCGGCCATCGGAAAAGAAATTTGTATGGACGGACCAATCATAAAATCAGACTTCTTGCGAGAAAAGTGAACTGATTTCTATGTACCCGAAAAGAGGGAAAAAAAGTTATTGAAGTCATTCCAAATTAATTGTATCACACGATATGTTCATGGTATACATGAAATAAACTATTAAACTGCAACATAGCATTCCCATGTTTTTTCCCATCTCTTTACACCCTTCGTTCATGATGTACGTGACCACTTTACGTTTTTGACCCGGGAACATCAAGCAAGCATGTTCCATCCGTCTTCAGAAGTCTGTCCTGCCGTCGGCGAAGAAATTCTGGAGGACGGACCAATCATAAAATCTGATTTCTTGCAAGAAAAGTGATCGCAATAAGGTTACTATGTAACCCAAAAAAAGTCTCGCTTCCAGCATACCGGCGTGCGATACCTCGTGCGGTAGGCCACACGATTTTTTTTATGCGCACAACCGTCGCACAGTGTGCGCAATGCAAGTGCGCACAGTGCCAACGAGGACCAACGGGTTGGCTAATGGCAGCGAGCCAGCCCATCGACTCCCTCTTTGGCTGATCCTCGTCGGCAAATTCCAAGGAGGAATATCAAGCTGTCAACCGGATGAGGTCCGATCAACAGCTCGCCATTATTTTTGTGCTCTTCTAGTGTCGACGACGTCAACATGAGACATATGCCAAAAACAAATTGACATCAACGTCGATTCGGCGTCCATTTTTGGGCTGCAAAAATAGATGTAGAATCGACATCAAAACATATTTTCCATGTGTGCAAGAGATTTGACAAAAACAATGACTTCGTTCAATTCTTTTTCACATTGTTGCAAACTGAAGTGAACAGTTTTAAGTGAACAAGACTGTTTTGCTCGTTAACGTAACGAATGAGCAAAATTTTCCTCGAACGGATCAGTAGACCCAAGGCCAAAAGGCCCAATCGAGGGGCTTTTTGCTCGTTCGCAACGCGAACAAGCACAAAACGTGATCGTGGACATCCACGGTCGCATGATTGTGATGTACACAAAAGACCAGCGGTCAATGTCTGACGAAAACAAAAAGAATTATGAAGTGGACATAAATGATACCCCCAGTGCTTTATGTGCCGAAAACGCGACTTCTTGTAAGAAAAATAGAAATAACAGAAAATTCGTCACATAAAGGAACAGTAAACATAGAATGAAATAAAATATCCCGTGAAACCAGTGAAAAATAAAAAATGAATACTTCGGATACCCATAATCGTTGAACTAATTCGTATGGAACCGGTGTAGTGTGAGTTTCTTTGCATTAGTGGGTGCGGCATGCATGATCTCAGGCACTTTGAGAAAAGTGGGTACAACACGCATGTTTTGTGTAAAGTGCGTACCGTGTCGAAGATGGGCCTTAAATGGCCAGGAGAAAATTTGGAGGCCCAAATGGGCATAGCGGAATTATGCCGTTTTTTGAACCTTTGAACATAACCGACCGAGGCGGTCCTCCCAACCAAAGCAGACACCACGCGATACGACCATATCCTCTCTTCCTAAACAAGTCATACAATCTACATGTGAATGTTTACCTCGTAAAACACATTTCCCTATTGATCCCTCACCCAATAGACAACCCCAAAAATGCAATGTATGACAGAAGCTCCAGACACCGTGATGTACCACAACAAAATACCTTCCAAATGTCACCCAGAGGAATACAAACACACCAAATGATACCACCCATAATGGTAATGGAGGTTGTAAATGCATCGTTTCATCTAAACGCCATTGCTTTAAAAACTCCCTCTAAACATCGCTTCTTATCCCAAATCCTACAAGTCAACGACCCTGACCTATGTATCCTCACATACTAAAGGATAGAACAACGTACACTGGAAGATTGTGTCCTCTCACAACGCTACAATCTTGCTGTAGTTCCATCTCAACCTTTTCACACTAGAGGCCTCCTCATGGCACACAAAAGGCACCTTAACATCACACTTTTTCCCTGATAGGCAAGCTCGATGTATTCTCTTGAACGTCTCCACATGTATATTGCATCTAGAAGTATGTGCCCTTTATGCACCAACACAATTGGCTACATGCACACAACTTTGGACTGACCTTCACAAAGTATGCATAGATTTCAAACCTTAGCTCTTGCTTTGAGATCTCAACTGCATCACACATCCACTAGACCGCAACCCCCCTCGAATCTCCCTAGATAAGGAAAACTTAGAGCTCCTTATGAGCTTACTCCACATGGTACGTTATCTTGGCACAAAACACCCACGATGAATAGAATTCACATAACATTCACGACCCCATAACAGCTACTCCCGCCTTGACCAGGTCCACCATAGTCACCTCCTCAAAGGGACCATCTCTTCAACACGGGTTATCCAATTACCTTCATCCCTTTCAGACCACTACACAGCGAACTATGTTGAACTATTCTTACCTGCGACTCCCCCCCCCCCCCCCCCCCCCCCCCCCCCCCCCCCCCCCCCCCCCCCCCCCCCCCCCCCCCCCCCCCCCCCCCCCCCCCCCCCCCCCCCCCCCCCCCCCCCCCCCCCCCCCCCCCCCCCCAAAGGCCAAGGCAACTGGCGCCTTGATACCTCCGTACTCCAACGGCCATGGGCCAGCAAACTCCCCGCCCTGCTTTCGGAGGACTGGTTGACATCAAAACGCACCATCACTCAAGCCCTCAAACTCTACATTCAACAAGAAGCAAGGAGGACACAAAAGTCCATTGCTCACATGCAACACCAATTGGCTACAGTAGGTCGCCTTCACAAAACAACTCCGTATTCGCCACAACATCTCTAGTCAACAGACTCGGCACCGTCCTCACCCCACATCTACAAACCCGCATTAAATTCTTTCACCAAATTGCAGACCTTCGGTAGCACACACAACCTTCCCTTCTCTTGCACACTCTAGCCTCCCTCATTAAGGTGAGCACAATACAAACATCCATCTCAGAGCTCACAACAGCTGCAAGAAGCAAAGTCATCAATCAACAAAAAGACGAGGCGGTAGCGGTTAACTTCTACAAGCCCCCAAGACCATTAGACACCTATCTGAATATCCTCCCTCCATACCGTCAAGATCGGCTCCCTTTGCACATCTCCAAAAGCATTGTGGCGCCAAGCACTTGCATGGAGGTTGCTAACAATTTCCTTAGTCAAGCCAGAAACAAAGCTCCCGATGGCCTCCCGGGAGACCTCTATCGCTCAATTCTGAGAACAATAGACATTTCACTAGATCTCTTCTCTGATTCTACAACCATGTTCTTGAACACCCCTCCAAACATTATCAATTCACATCAGCGATCACCACTCTCATACACAAAAACAGTGACAAAGAAGATATAGCACACTACAGACCCACATGAGTACTAAATGTCAAACACAAAATCTTGGCCAAGCTCCTTGTTGACCGCCTCAATCGCGCACTACCCTACATCATCCACCATGAACAAACTGGCTTCGTTAAAGGACGCAACATACTACATTGGCTCTCTCAACTTCACAATATCCAACATTGGGCCATCCAAAATAAAGAACAGATTTGTTTTCTAGCCGTAGACTTTGAAAAGGCCTATGACACACTTAGCCGGCCCTACATGATGCACGCCCTCCTTCATCTCTGCATCCCATTAGAGTTCATGACGTGGGTCCCCTTGGCTTACCATTAGGATTGACTTGTATTTCACAGTTTTTAACAATGTCTCCAAACAATGATTTTTACATAATGCATGTTAGAATAAGAAGTGTTGGAAAACACACATGAAAAACACTAGATCTGTATCATGGAATCGAAGATCCGGATCCAAGATTCGTGAATCCAAGGATCTACAGACACCAGTATCCGTCACCACGGTTCCGGATCCAGTTTGTGGATCCAACCTGCAGATCCGGATCCATGTCAAGGTCCGTGGGTAGGAATCTTGTGCAACCTTATGCACAAGGGTGTGACAAGGATGCAACTAGGACTAAGGTAGGCCACAAGTGGGGTAGAATGATTGCACAAGTAGAGAAATTAGGGAACAAGTAGGGCAGAGCTAGAGAAAAGCTCGGTTGTATGTAGGTCATAACTAGGGCATAACCATGGCAAGACTAGGGCAATTATACCGCACAATAACACCTCTCTTGTGGTGAAAATGGGACACAACTAGAGCGGAAATGGGGCACAATTAGAAACTAAGGCACAACTTGGATACAACTAGGGTGTAACCATGGCGCAACTAAGGCACTATTAGGACACAACTAAGGGGCCACTACGGAACAAAGGAAGCACAAACATGCACATTTTCTCTATAACCATGATACAACTAAGGCATAAACAAGGTGTCATTACATCACAAATAGGATGAGTCCATGGCATAACTAGGACACACTGATGACACAGCTAGGGGCCTAATAGAATACAATAAGGATACAACTAGGGCATATCTAAGGTAAAATTTGGACGCGACTACTGTTCAATTAAGAAGCAGATAGAACATAAGTGTGGTGGAATAAGGGTTAGCTCAGGATGGGAACAAAGTACAACTAAGAAATAGCCAAAACGTAACTAAGATATGGACAGGACACAACTTGGGTGCAAGTACGATACAACTAGGAAAAAAAAGAGAGTGTGACTACGACATGACTAGAGCTCAAATAGGGCACGACTTGGGTGTAACTACTAGAGCACGACTGTGAACTAGATTTTTCCAACTAGGGCAAAAGCAGAGCTGAGCTAGGACAAAAGCAAGGTGTGACTTCTGCACAACAAGGACACAAACAAGGGCCAACCAGGGCACACCTAGGGCATAACAAGGGCATTCATGCCCAATCACCCCAAATCTATACACTTGCCAATGTGTGTATAAGAGAAGAACATGTGGTGAGGATCCTTCTAGGAAAGAAACCTAAGACGTGGACAATGTTTCTAGGAAGTTACTTGTTACAGTCAAGATCATACACAATCATGTGCACATGAACACCTGAATTTCCATGATCTTTCTTTACAACTGGGCTCATTGAAAATATCCCAAAAATCATTTCAACGTGTGTGCGGGACAGTCGGACACTCGATGGGCGGGACAGTCCATCGAGTGTCCCGCCCATCGGGGACATGATCAAGTAGTTTTCAACCTGAAAACTACTTGATGTCCTTGCTTAAAACGAGAGATACATTGTACACATAGTATATTTTGTGCTATTTTTGTAGAATTGGGTCCGTACCTATATTGTACTAAACTCTGGACAGGCGTAACGTGGAAGGTTAATGTGTGTGCGGGACAGTCGGACACTCGATGGGCGGGTCAATCTTCCATCCGCTTACTGTCGCTTGTGTCACTGATGTGGTACTACTCCAGTCTGCCTCCCCCCCTTCCCCCCACTCAAAATTGTATTAGGATGGTGTACTGGAGATTGTATCTTGGGACTTCTTTTTTGTAATTGTGTATTCAGAAGGAGATGCAGAAATGCTTATACACAAGTCCAAAAGACTCTCCTTCCCCCACTACACTCTCCAATACACTTCCCCAATCCACTAGAGGGTTTTGTAGGGAAGGGGGGGGGGATTCCAGTTGGAATCCCATTATGGTGGAGTCAAAACACACTAAACTCTTTATGTACAACCTGATAGCTGGTTACGTAGACAAAGAGAGAGACTTCAGATGCTTTTAGTCGACGTCTTATGAGTAATTCATGTAGATGTACACAAGTCCATTTTTTTTTCTGTCTACCAGATACACTCTCAACTACACTCCCGCAATACACTCTTCCACTTTGGGGGGGGGGGGGGGGGGAAGGGGGGGGGTCCTTGTATCCAGATCCCCCACCCCAGCAGGTAAAAGTGTATTGAGGTGGTGTATCAGAGAGTGTAGCTGGGGGAGCCTTCTTTGTTTAACTAGTGTATTCAGAGGGAGGTGCGGACCTGCCGTTACACAAGTCCGAAAAAACCCCGTGCCCCCAATACATTCCCTAATACACTAGGGGGTTTGCGGAGGGGGGGAGGGGGGAGGGGGAGGTCCAGTTGGGATCCCATTGTGGTGGAGTTGAAGTACACTAAACTGTTTGTGTACAGCCTCATAGCTGGTTATGTAGACAAATAGAGAGACGTCAGATGCTTGAAATTGGCGGTCTACGAGTACTTAATGTAGATGTACACAAGCATGTTTTCTTTTTGTCTACTACATACACTCCCAGCTACACTCCCATGATACACTCGTCCACTTTGGGAGGGGGGGGGTCCTTGTATCAAGACCACCCTTCCCAGCAGTTCAAAGTGTATTGGGGTGGTGTATTGGAGAGTGTAGCTAGGGGATCCTTCTTTTTTGAACTAGTATATTCGGAGGGAGGTATGGGCCTGTCCTTACACAAGTACAAAAAAACCTCGTCTACTCAATACACTTCCCCAATACACTAGGGGGCTTGCGGGGGAGGGGGGGTCTAGTTGGGATCCCATTGTGGCGGAGTCAAAGTTTACAAAAATGTTTGTGTACAGCCTTATAGTTGGTTACGTAGACAAAGAGAGAGATGTCGGGTGCTTGTAATCGATAGCTTATGAGTAATTAATGTAGGTGTATACAATTCTGTTTTTTTCCTTTCTACCAGATACACTCCTAGCTACACTCTCGCACTGTACTCTTCCACTTTGAGGGGGGGTGAGTCCTTGTATCAAGATCCCCCTCCCCCCCCCCCCCCCCCCCATAGGTAAAAGTGTATTGGGTTGGTGTATTGGAGAGTGTAGCTGGGGAAGCCTTGTTCTTTTAACTAGTGTACTTGGAGGGAGGTGCGGACCTGCCGTTACACAAGTTCGAAACAACCTCTGCCCCTCAATACACTCCCCGACACACTTCCCCAATACATTGGGGGGTTTATGGGGGAGGGAGGGGGGGTCCAGTTGGGATCCCATTGTGGCGGAATCAAAGCACACAAAAATGTTTGTGTACAACCTTATAGCTGGTTATGTAGACAAAGAGAGAGATGTCATATACTTGTAATCGACGGCTTATGAGTAATTAACATAGATTTACACAAGTCTGTTTTTTTCCTGTCTACCATATACAC
>SZWC01026205.1:21089-33039 GCA_023375785.1 Penium margaritaceum
ATTTTTCTACAAGAAAGATATCCCAAGGACTGAGTGGACACGAACACCAAGGAAGGAGCAGGGAGGAGTTTTTGAAGGCGTCCCCATCTCAAGAGAGACGCTCTCAAAGAGACGTAAGATACACCAAGAATCCTCAAGAGGAGGACGAGGAATTCCAGAAGTCAAAACAGAAGAAAAGAGAAGTAATGGAGGAGAGTGCAGGGTTGTGAACTCTAGAATTGATATGCTTTCCTCCCCTCCTCA
Source organism: Penium margaritaceum (assembly GCA_023375785.1). Taxonomy (NCBI): domain Eukaryota; kingdom Viridiplantae; phylum Streptophyta; class Zygnematophyceae; order Desmidiales; family Peniaceae; genus Penium; species Penium margaritaceum. The sequence continues at coordinate 21,333 of SZWC01026205.1, forward strand.
TAGCTCATTGTTCTTGTGTTACTTTCTTGTTTTGTCTTAGTTTATGTTTTCTTAGGTTCCATAGACTACCTAGTACCATGAGTGACGGCTTATGAATTTAGCCTCAAATCCACATGCTTGTGCCGACTGTGAGGGCGTAGAAAGTGGGTTTCTTTTACCATGTGAATTTTCCGACCATGGCGATCCATGAAACTCGAGAATAAACCACGTAGATGTGCCATCCGGAGCAAACTCAAAACATGGAAATCAGTTTTATAATTGCCTCACCAACTGTGAAAGAAAGGACTTCAAGAAGGGAAAACAACTCTTTGAGGTCGTGAGCGACGATCACACAAAGAGTACGTGCCAATTGCACTTCTTGCGTGGCATGGTAAGTGCTGAATCGATCAAGATCAAGAAGGGCAAGGTGGCGACAACCTCACCACATGCCTTCGGTGGACTCCAAATTTCGGGGGCTACCTTTGTGAGCACGATAGCCAGGGAAATTACAACTGTGTCACAGAAGACAACCCATGCTAAACTTGGTGAAAGTGAGAAGCGTGCAAAAGCTGAACAAATTCTTGGTGAGCACGTTGACGTGCAAGTGGATGACTCCCACATGATGGAGGATGCGCTTGGGGAGGACCATTTGAACGTGGACCCTGAAAGAGAGCACAATGTTGACAATTATAAAGGCAACAAGGACCATGATCATTACAATTTTCGTGCGATGAACTTGGACCCATCGCTCAAGAAGGGAAATTTGCTTGCTGAGTTGCAAGAAGCCATTGACAACAACAAGGCTACAGAGAGCAACAAAGGTGTCAAAATCAACCATGCAGGGAGCTCTTGCGAGCATGCACCAGACCATACTATAGTGAAGTCTATTAAAGTGGCTCGTGAAAATCTCATAGAGACGGTCATCAAAACTGTGGAGCATCTCAAAATCAGCACTGAAGTTAGAGGTGTGGTACCACTCGGAGGTCTGGGAATGGAGCCCTCCTTCTTATGACGTTAAGGCGGTGAGGCACCTCTATGACTACCGTTACGTGATCGTGGAAGCAGAAGTCCTTCGGAAGCTTGGGCTTCTTGGTGGCATACATGAAGCGTACACTCCTTCAATTGACAACAATGCACGATCAGTGTGACACCATGGAGGCCATCTCCAAGTTCTTGACGACATCACAGCTCAAGGTGGCCTTTGCCAGCTTGCTCTTCCACGTCACACGGAACCTGGACATGAACCTCAACTAGGACCGTCAGCTTCAACGTCTTGCTACACATGAAGCGACACTTTGTTACAACAAGATTGATGAGGCATTCAAGAGAGTGATCCACTACCGGGTGTATCAGCGGCCAGAGCATACCGCAACCGTTGCTGTCACCGCCAGTTGCAACGAGGACCTGCCAGCCTTGACGACTTTGGGGCTGGTCATGAATACACTCTTCTACCACAGCGTGGAGAGCTTCTGGATGGGAACATAAATGACCGACCAGCTGAAGCGGATGGAGCACATTCTGCGTTTTCACAAAGATTTACTCAACCAGTGGGACGACCTCGCTACAACGATGCTTGAAGACAAGCTCTTCACGTACGTGGTCAAGGAGTAGAGTACGCACCGGCCACACCTGGAGTAATAGCCCATGCCATGGGATGCTTCCTACACTACCCTATTGCTATCCAATTTTGTCTTTAACTGAATGTTCAGGGATGATGAATTCATTTATCTGGCTTTTCTGTGAATTTTCTCTGATCTTTGAAGAAGATGATCTGTTATTTCTTACAGCATCATTTGACTCCCGCCGGCAGAGAAAAATCCAAAGTGTGCTTGCGTACACTTTGACAACCACACGAGAGTTTGTTTTCTGATGTCGTGTGGGGATTGACATCAGAAAATGTGACCGCCAGAGCTGAGAGAGGTTGCTCGATGGCACAAAAAAGCAAAATCTGGACAACTTCATTATTTCATTTTTTCTAATTTGAAAACAAGAAAGTATTTATTCCCAAGGACAAATCATAACTACAAGTTATATATTATTTCAGATCGTAAAACATGTGGCAGTATGGTATTACATACAAAAGAGTACACTCAGCGCGTGGAGGCTCGGTGCACCTTCCACAAGTTCAAAGACTTCAAGCAGCTGAGTAGCTCGCTTGTGGCCTACTTGAGCAAGGTTACCGCACTCGTGCAGGAAGCCAAAAGCTTCACTAAAGGCGATGTGACCAATACCTTCAAGTACCCAGAGTAGTTATTCTTGAAGTACGTATGTGATGGTTTTTCCATTGAGAAGATGAAGGACAAGAAGTGCTGACTACACTCTATCAGAGTGTAGTCAGCACTTACTGACTACACTCAGTAAGTGTGGATAAAAACCACATCCAGACAACCATGGGCCTTCCCATGAAGGCCCATGGTTGTCTGGATTAAGACAACCATGGGCCAGGCTTTTACAAGCTCAAGGGTGTTGCATGAGTGATGTTTATTCGGCAAACCCGGAGTACCACACGGATACATGGCTAAAAGCTCATGTGCACTAAGGCCACAAAATGCACATGGACATTGCAAGGACTGGAGGGATAGCCGAGATGCGGGATGGAATTAAGGGCATGCGACATGTAAATTCCCTAGTCAAGAAGAGTAGCAGATAGAAGGCCCTTAACCACAAGCGTGGTCGTAATTGCAATGAGCTGTAATAGAAATTATTCATGAGTTCAAACTTCTTACTTGTTTTCTCCTCTTTATTGAACCGCAATCTGCACTTGCTAATTGTCACTGTCCACTAAACCTTGCATTATAGGAAAAGGTACATAATTGAACTTACTCAGTAGTAGCGTAATAGACAATTATGAAAGAATTGGGTGACACAAACGTCAAAAAGAAACCCTCAAATCAATGAGCTCAATCATGTTCGTAGTATGTTTGGTTGACGATTTCAACCCAATCAAATCTAGAAATTAGGAGGTGCTTGCTGAATTTGCACAAGACTACAAGGTGTGGACCCGAGTAAGTGATTTATAGGAGTTTTAGTGCATTTTGTATTGATTTTGTATTTCCTACAATCCCAACTTGCTGTCATCAAGCCTTTTTTCACTCAAAAGAGTGGAGGCAACATGACAATGCAGTTCAAAGGACATTTAGCTTGTGCTCTTGTGAACATACTAGCTGACACCGGAGGAGATGAATCCTATTTTAGCCTAAGCTTTACCCCACATGTGGTCCAAAGGAAGGAGCCATCAAATGTTGTAGTTGTTGTCACTAAAAACCAACAACCCCGGGGAAATGCGAGTTGTATGTTTGCTAACCAAAAAGTCACAAATAGTTTTCAGACCGAGATTTCTCTACGTGGTGACATCCCGTGGATACTAAATGTGTTTTGTACCCCCGCCTTGGATGATCATGCTTGGCTTGACCACTGGCAGACACGCTTCGTATCCTAGTCTCCTATGCAATGCCTCTTTTCCTTGTCATGTGAAGTCACGCAGTTCAACATTACCGCATTTATTTGTGACCTTCAATCAACTATGGTATCATGCATCACATGAAATCTTGTCGTTAGGCGAACAGTATGCCTTGCCCGGTTAGTGATTTCCATAGTGTTTTGACTGGATCTGGCAAGGTGCTTCTTGGTCGCGGTGTTGGTGTTGTCCATTTTGATGGCCCTTCTAGCAACATCTGTCACCGATGTGCTCTATGTGCTTGGCCTTGAGCTCAACCTTCTATCCATTACTGCTCTTGACCGCATGAGCATGGATGTTTTGTACTCTCATGGCATCGGCACAGGCACTTTTTGTCCATCTGCTCATGTGATGCTGCATGTAGAGTCTCCTGATAGCTTGTGGTTCATCACTCGTCTTTTCTCATTTACATCCTCACCCCTGTTCTCGGACAAGATGCACGTTATTGCCATAAGCACTCTGTCAGAGTATCATACTTACCTTCTATACCGTCGCCTGTGCCACGCACATAGCTCTTACGTTCAGAGCATGCTTAACACATAGCCTACACTTGGCCTTGACCCAGCTACCTCTCACTTACCTTGGAAAACCGAGTGCATCTCCTTAGCTCTGTCTCTTCTTTCCAAGGCGTCCACGCTTGAACTTAGCTACTTTGACTTCATGGGTCCCTTACCTGTCGAGTCTATGATGAGCATGATCGTTACGTCCTTACCCTCTCTGATGACTACTCTTGTTTTCTAAGGGTATTATGGCTCCAGCAAAAGAGTAACGTAATGGCTACAATTCGTGATCGGCTCCTTACCATATAGTGCAAGTATTGTCGTTCCCTTTGTTGGTTCAAATTTAACCGGGGTGATGCATTTGTTGGGGAGGCAAATGCTTTCCTCAGGAGCCGGGGCGTTAGACATGAGACCTTTGCACACTACAGTCCAGAATAGAATGGTGTCTCAACGCTAGAACCACACCATGGCTGATGCGGACCACACTATATGCATTCAGTCAGGTCAATATGAAGGCCTAGTCTTTAAGGGCATGTTTTACACGACATGTGTCTGGAACAGAGCTCTCCACGATCCCTTGTCTTGTCCTGTCACTCCCTACTAGCATTGGTGTGGGAAGCATACAAATATTCATCCTGCACACGTCTGGGGTTGCATAGCCTATGTTTGGCTACCTCAGCACCAACGGGACAACAAACTAGCTCCCCCTGGTTGTCTTTGCACCTTTGTCAGGGCATTCCTAAGAACCTACACAAAATCGCATTATTGAGTTGCGTGAAACATTGTTCTTTGAAGATCTTTTCTCATGCAATCTTCTGTCCATACCAGGACCCTTCCAAGCTTGTTGCTAGCACCATGTGGGTGAGCTTCTACACCAATGCGCGATGTTGTTCCCAGACCATCAGTGTCCAGCGTCCCTAACTCCACCACGTCGCTTCTCCCTGTGCACACACCAGACACCCCCACTGTTCTGTCAGAAATCTGTCCTGGCGTACTCTGATCCAACTAAGTGTCCACGGCTGCTGAGTGCAAAGAGACTTCCAAGGGAGGTGTGTGCTTTGGGTCCCCACAACACCAATGGAGCATAATTCTGGCAGTTTGCAGGTTATGGAAACTGAGAAGGGCTGAAGACCGTTAATAGTTAGTTATTTAGGTGAGATTACATCAGATTCTTATAGCTTGTGATCTGAGCTTTCCAACGCATCTAGGCACGCCCAAAACGGAGTAGTAGAGCCCCTGCTACGGCCGTTGAAGTGACCCATGGTGGAGCCGTCCACCATGCCCAAGAACCGGAGTGACGGAGGCCCTTCGACGGTGGCCTATCGAAGCGCCCGTCCTGGCCCTCCAACATGGGGGGAAGCTCGCCCTGGTCCAGAAGACCTCCCACGTCCTTTCCTCCATGGCCCATGTGCCTTTGGAGCTTATTGAAGTCAAACTCGGACCATTGGTGGTGGAATTATCCCGTCACCAATGATGGACCCCAGATTCCACCCATCTACCACCCGAACTTCGGATGGGGCTAACTTTGAATTCTCAACCAAATCAAGCAACTGAACGCTCGAAACCACATGGCAAAATCCAGGAAATTCAAATGTCCAATTAGATCAGACATCGAACCACTCCCTAGTGGTCGAACCAGGAAAACGGCAAATGGCATCCATGGCAGGGGCACTTTTTAACAATCTCCCTGTGCACCTTCCATGCCGGATGCCTCATGCTTACTCTTGCTTGTCCGCTCCTACGCCTTCAAGCCCTTCACAGATTGTCAACCCAAGCCCTGCAAGGCCGATGATGTACCGATCCTGGGGCTGTGCCTTGGTCAAGCAATCTGCGAGCATGTGTTTTGTGCTACAATACTGCAGCACAACCTGTCCCTTCTCCACCATGTCGTGCACGTAGTGGTAGCGCACGTCGATGTGCTTCATCCTCCTCTGCTGCGTTGGGTTATTGGTCAGCAAGATGGAGCTGGTGTTGTCCTCCTAAACCACTGTAGGCTCATGCTGCGGCACGCCCAGCCCCCCCAGCAATCTGCAGAGCCACACCGCTTCCTTGACTGCCTTGGCCAGAGCGATGTACTCTGCTTGAACTGTGGAGGCGGTGACGAAGTCTTGCTTCGTGCTGCACCACAAGACCGCTGCACCTGCAAGGAAGGACACATAGCCAGCACTAGACGTCCTCTTGTCCACATCGCCGGCGTAGTCCGCGTCCGTGTAGCAGACCAGCCGCAAGGGGTCTGACCTCCCCTTTCCTTCATACTTCAGGCACGCATGCCATGTTGCCTGCAAGTATCGGAGGATGCGCTTTGCCGCCTGCCAGTGTAGTGGCCTAGGGTTGGCCACATACCTGCTCACCTGGCCCACCGCGTAGGCAAAGTATGGTCGAGTCGCCACCATGGCATACATCAGGCTGCCCACCACAGATTGGTAGGGCACCAACGTCATGTCCTCCTTCTCCTCTTTGGTTTGCAGCGCCATCGCCGCACTTAGCTCAGAGCTTGTGGAGACCAGACTGCCCACTGGTTTGCAGTCCTCCATGCTGTACGGCTTTAGGACCTCGGCCACGTATTTGGCCTGCCCTTGCTCAAGCGTGCGCGCCCTCTGGTTCCGTGTAATGCTCACCCCGAGGTATTACTCCAACTCCCCCATGTCCGTCATCTTGAATGTGCTGCTCAGCTGCTTCTTGAGCTGCTATAAAGCTGCCAGATCTGATGAGTATTGAATCAGATCATCCACGTAGAGTGCGACAATCTGATGGAATCCCTTACTCAGCTGCACGTATACGTTGTGGTCTGACTCACAACACTTGAAGCCGAGCTCCACCATGTAGCCGTCCATCTGCTGGTACCAGCAGCTAGGCACCTGTTTTTTCCCATACAAGGCCTTCCACAGCTTGCACACCTTGCCCTCCAGCGCATCCACCCCCTTCGGCACCTCAAGGTAGATCTCTTTGTCAATGATTCTATTTAGGAATGCCGTCTTGACATCCATTTGGTAAATTTCCATATCCTTTGCGGCTGCTACCACGAGGATCGTCCGGATGCTTGTGAACTTGGCGACGGGTGCGAACGTCTCATTGTAGTGTTTGCCCTTCCCGCTGCACGTACCCCTTTGCCACCAGCCGTGCCTTATAGTTCTCCACCTTGCTGTCCTTGGTGAGCTTCACCTTGAACACCCACTTAGAGCTGATCACCTTCGCCCCCTCAGGCTGATCCACCAGCTTCAAAGTGCCATTCTTAACAAGGGATGCAAGTTCAGATTTTATTGCTTTGCCCCACTGCTGCCCGTCAGGTCGTGCAACCGCCTCTTGCACGGTTGTCGGCTCCGTTGCGACTGCCATCATGCACCGCGCCATGCCGACCCAACGACCTGTGATCACGTCGTACCGCTTCGCCGCATTTCGTTGCCTCCGGCTGCATCGCGGCGACCTTGGTGACGTCGGCTGCTGGTCCTGCTGCTGCTCTGCTGCAACGTTGTCCTCGGCCGCGAGCTCCCTTGCGTCGGCTGCTGCGTCCTGCGCTCCAGCGGCACCTGCACCTGCTGCACTGCCCTGCTGGGCTCCAGCAGTGTCGTGCTCCGAGGCATCCACCTCTGCAGCCACAGGCTTCTTCTCACGTTCAAGGAGTTGGAACCACTCCTCCTGCTTTGGAGAATTCACTGCATCGATGTTGTTACCGCTGCTGCAGTAGCTTTGTTGCTCATCAAACGTGACGTTGCGGCTGGTGATGACGTCCTACGCTTGTGGGTCGAAGAGGCGGTACGCCTTGAGCGCACTCTCGTACCCGACAAACGTGTACGCCTTTGGACGCGGGTCCAGTTTGGAGTTTTTTCTTTGCGTGGCCTGCACCAATTCGTGCGCCTTGCACTTGAACACCTTCAGGTACGCCACGCTTGGTTTGCGCCCGCTCCAAACCTCCTGCGGTGTCTTCCAGCCGCTCTTGCCCTTCTGCACTGCCGTTGGGGTGAGGTTGGTGATGTAACACACTGTACTCACTGCCCCGGCCCACAGGCTCCGTGGTATTTTAGCATCCACGAGCATCGTCCGCACCATGGTGAGTAGCGTCAGGTTTGCATGCTCCTCCACTCTATTAGACTGAGGCGTGTACTGAGTGGTCGGCTGCCACTCAATCCCCTGCTCCTTCAGCCACCCTCCACAGCCCACGTACTAGCCACCATTGTCGTTGCATAGCGCTCTGACCTTGCGGCCAGTCTAGCTCGCCACCGCTACAACGTACTTCTTCAGCCGATCTAGCACCTCGCTCTTCCGCTTCAGAAAGTAAACATAGAGTTTTCTGTTGCAATTGTTGATGAAGATGACAAAGTACCGCGTGTCCCCAATGGACGGCGTCTTGATCGGTCTACACACATCATTGTGTACAACCTCGAGCAGGTTCTCGGCCCGCCGCTGTCCTTCTTTGAATGGCTTGCGCTTCGCCTTGCCCACGATACAAGGCTCGCACTTGTGCTCTGCAGAATATGCTGATGCGTCTGCTGCATCGGTGATGTTGAGGTTGCGAACCATGTCGCGCTTCGCCATCTCCTACATGACTACGGGTGACGAGTGCCCCAACCGTTGATGCCACAGCTGCAGGTCTGCTCCCCCGCCTTTTGCGAGGTTAACGGCTCGTGCTTGTGGGTCTTCCGTATCTGCTGCCGAGGGGATGACCTTGGTCTCAACAATGGAGAGGCCTCCCTCGCGCTTTGCCTCGAGCATGACCTCGCCGCCACCGTCCATCCGCACGACTGCACCTTTCCTACGGAAGAGCACTTCATACCCCTTGTCTGTCAAGTGGCTCACACTCAAAATGTCAGCCAGGCCTGGGACATGTTGCACATTTTGGACAACACACTACGCCTTTTTACCACCAACCACCACCTCCACGTTTACCACCAACCACCACCTCCACGTCACCTCAGCCGGCCGCCGGTTCGACCTTGTCATTCGCAATCACCATAGACTTGGCAGACTTGGTGTAGTTGATGAAACCCACCTTCTCGACTTGGGTATGCTCCTCCGCACCTGAGTCGAGGCACCGCCGATTGGCGCCCTTCAGGTCGTGATTCTTTGTTCCGTTGAGGAGCGCCTTTTTACCTTTGGCGTCTTTGCCGCTGGCCTGCGCCTCCTTCGGACACTCCTTGACCCAATGGGTCTCCTTGCCACAATTATGGCACGCACCCCTCTTGGCACCCTTCTTGCTGCCGCCCTTACCACCACCTCGCTTGCCGCTGCTGCTGCCACCCTGTGTTTTGATGACTAGGATGACGAGGTCTTGCTACCGCTCTGACGGTGCACCTCGTTGCGGATGTACTCGGCGACTACGCCATAGGTGAGTTTATTCTCCTCCCAACCTCCCAGCACGGTGATGAGAGGGTTCCAACTGTCGGGTAGAGCCATGAGGAGCACCATTGCCTGCATCTTCATGTCCATCTTCCACCCCACATGATTGCATTGTGAGGAAAGAGATTCGATCTATTTCATGGCAAGAGATTTGATCTGTTTCAATCTTCCACCTCACCCTCCTCGATCCTCACCGTCAAGAGTCACTTCATTGCGAAGATCTTGTTGGCTAGGGATGTTGATTGGTGGATGGAGCAAAGCTTCTTCCACGCATCAGCTGCCAGGTCGCAGCTATGGATGTAGCTCCATTGAGATTCATGCAGCGCCGACAATAGGAGCATCAGCGCCTCCGTGTTCTTCCTCGTGAAGGCCGTCTTCTCCTTGTCCGTTGCGCTTGCATCTTGAACCTCCATGCCCTTCATGAGCTCTAGCAGTCCCTTGTGCACGAGGTAGATCTTGAAATGCCACCACCACAACCCAAATCCAGGGCTGCCTATGTATATTTGGATGGGTGAGGACTCTGTAATCTGTGCCATTTTGAACTTCTGCGATGGACTGTCTCAAACTGCATCGGCGAAGTCACCGAGAGCGACACTACTGTGAGTTGCGAAAACCGTGAACGTCTTGGCAGGTAGATCAGGGCTATGGGCCCATAACCCTTTGTCAGGAATCTTTCTTGGCGTGCTCTGATCCACCTAAGTATCCACGGCTGCTTAGTGCAAAGAGACTTCCAAGGGAGGTGTGTGCTCTGGGTCGCCACAACACTAAGGGAGCAGAATTCTGGCAGAATGCAGGTTGCAGAAACTAAGAAGGGAATAAGACTGTTAATGGTTGGTTGTTTTGGTGATGTTACATCTGATTCTCATAGCGTGTGTGATGGAAACTGGGGCAGCCCTCAGGGAGGTGATCAGGCTCACTAAGAGCCGCCTAGGCAGGACCAACTGTTGTGAGAGGGGGTTGCAGGTTGCACAGACAGAAACTACGGAAGCGAATGTAGGTTTGCAGAGAGTGCGAATGTCTGAATCGACTCTTGAGTGAGAAAGTACATCATCACAGCTTTCTAACAAGCCCTTATATGCCTCATTTGGCTAAGGGAGCACTGAGATCCACTCTGTCAAAGCTCACCCTCTAGCACACTCCTAGCCTAGCGGGATGAGCGGCAGTCACCTTGTCACACAAGAGAATTATGTCTTGCACGGCCTGCACTGCTAATAATCATGGACTGGTCCTTCCTTGAAGTCTCTTGGACGTCTTTCAGCCGTCTTTTCTCCTTGAAGGCCGCTCTCAGCAGTCCTGGCCAATAATCCTGCCGCCTTTTGAGCTCAAAGTGCTCAGGTCGTCACTTGAACCCGACCCATGATCTCCAAACTTTGGAAATCCATGTCTCACTCAAACGGACTCCAAATCGAGTTCCGTAAAGTGCTTTAGAACCTGTCAAACATCCTCTATGAAACTGTCATGCCAGATGATTTTATCGAGCAACCTATTTTTGTCACTTTCTGGCACTCTCATATCCATCATTCTCCCACTTTGCGAGAATAAAAATCACACAAGTCCGCATTGTCCCCTCAGCTGCTGAAAGCGGTGTGCTGCCAGCGGCTTGGTCAGGAAGTCTGCAAACATCATGCTTGAAGGGCAGAACTTGATCTGCACCACCTGCTTCGCCACGAGCTCGCGGATGAAGTGGTACCGCAGGTCTATGTGCTTATTGCGGGCGTGAAACTCGGCGTTCTTGGTCAGAGCAATGGCGCTCATGTTGTCACAGTAGATGGTGGTCACTGTGGTCTGCTTCTGTCCAAGGCTTGCCAGCAGCTCACGCAGCCACACGGCTTCCTTTGCTGCTTCACTCAGGGCAATGTACTCTGCTTCGGTGGAGGAGAGGGCGACGCACTCTTGCTTCTTGCTCCTCCAACTGATTGCACCTCCCCCGAGCACAAACACAAACCCACTGGTTGACCTCCTTGTGTCCAGGTCACCTCCCCAATCTGCGTCACTGTAGCCGATGAGGATGGGACTGTTGTTGCCGTTGAAGGTGAGGCAAAGGTTGCTGCTGCTGTCGAGGTAGCGCAGCACGCGCTTGACCGCCTCCCAATGCGGCACGCCCGGATTTGCGCAGAACTTGCTCAACACTCCCACTACTTGGCTGATGTCGAGGCGTGTAACGACTGCTGCATACATGAGGCTTCCAACTGCTGCTTGGTACGGCACTGCCTCCATGCGGTTGCTCTCTTGCATGCCACGGGGAGTCTGCGTCATGCTCAGCTTCGCTCCCACTTCCAGTGGTGTTGTTGCTTTGCGCGCTCCTGCCACGTTGAAGCGCTTGATGATGTCGCTCACGTACGTGCTCTGCGACAACTCCAAAGTCTGCTGCTGCCGGTCACGCTTGACCTGAAGGCCAAGGTAGTAACTGAGCTCTCCCATGTCTTTCATGTCAAAC
>SZWC01026208.1:6906-33021 GCA_023375785.1 Penium margaritaceum
GAGGGGGGAGGCATAGTAGACCATCCCTAACGAGCCATGGCGAACTGTCCAGCCGCACTGCGTTGCCCTAACTGGACGTGTTCATCATTCATCGATCTCCGCGGAACAGCTCGATTATGACATCATGCCAAGATGCTTAGTCAACGTCATCATGACCCACCTCTCATGCCTTGTGCAACCTCTGAACACAAAAAGATTGCACTCGGATGCACATGCCTTTGTGCTCGCGCGGATGGAAGCCATAGCCATTAACAAACCCGGCTGATTTGTCGGCGAAAATAGCAGAACTCGCATTCTTGACAGCGGCAAAGTTACAATCCACCCAATTCATCCGAAATGGATTCACAAAACACCCTAAGGGAAGATTTTCGTCATTATTATCCCTGTTTCCAATTTTTTATCACAATTTACCCTGCTTCTAAAATTTGGGTCACCATAAGCCCCTCTTACTTTTTCCGCAGCTGTAACTGCCCCTAAGGGTATTTCGTTTCGGTTGAATTGAATAATGCCTCAAATTTGTTTTCTATCTTCTTAATAATTACGTCCTCCCTTCATTTTTTATAATGTCTTCTCCTAATGCTCGTTCCATGTATGGAAATAAAAGTGACCCTGCTGCGAACCTTGTCTTTTTTTGGTCCTTCACCCCCTCATCCTTTCGCTTGCACGCGGCAAGAAATAACATTCGAACAACGTACCCAAGGGTATATGGCAACGTCACAATAAATCTCCGGTCGATGGGGTACATCGTACCTACGTATTCTACCCCTTGGTGCTAGTAGAGTTTAAAAAACAGCATGCGTGGTATCTAAGGATTGTATGTTACCCTCCGGGGTATCCTATGATCTAAAAATGAATTTCGTGACATTTACTGCTCGAATCTTTTGAAACAGGGGATGGGAAAAGTGCCTCCTTCGAAAACGGAGTTGCTCAGTATTTCGCTATCTTTCCAGACAGACACACGGAATAGAGGGTTAAATTCCGCTCCGACAAAAGTGGCCAAGCCCGGGCAATATGAAACATTTTACTTTTATGGTTTTTAAGATGGTCCAGGCAAAAAATCCCTCCCACCGGGCTCCCTACCGGAAGCTACTACCTTGGTGAATTTTTTATCCGCTTTTCTTGGCTCCGATTAGGATTCAGCTAGTATAATACAAAGTATCGCCTATCCGCTCGATCATGAAAAAATGGACATCCTTGAGATTGTGAACCACATAGCAACCCAAACAACTGCATTCGAAAACGATCCAAAAAGAAGACATGCCACACCATCCAAAAAACTTTGTGAAAGATTAGTGGGAAGCCTAATTTATCAATTAAAACTGAAATTTGTACCAGGAAATGAATTTCTATCCAAGATAATGTTGATGATGATGATGATGATGATGATGATGATGATGATGATGATGATGATGTGAATGGTTTTGGCAAGAAGGCCATAATACATGCACCCTACCCTTTTTGCTTTCCCTCTCCTTCAACCCCGTTAGCCCTCCCTTTTCTTCTTGCATTCAATTAGATTGTAAATTATTTCAAGTGGTGTCTACTAGACATTTTGAAGAGGTTGGGGAAGTAACCCGCACACATAATCAATGTTTAACATGTAAATTCTTAAGTTTTCCTTACATCCAACTACTTCTCTTCTTTTCATTGACTTTCCTACGACCACAATATAGTTAACCTTACAACCCACCATCACAACGATGACGTGTGGACGATTCTCATGCAATGAAGAGAGAGCATATCCAAAGAGTGTCGGAAATTTGTCAATCAATGTATGATTCACAAAGCAAATCTTCTTTGCAAATTTGACTATGGAATAAAAACTTTGGTTGCATTTTTCATCCCCAACGTCTATGTTCAAGCATTAGATTTAATGATATCATTAGGTGTGGCCTCAAGGTTTCCTAGCTTGTTCTCGACCATCAAGGGGTACTTTTACTTGTGAAAGCCATATATTTCCATGATACAAAACAGCTTCAATAGAAGGCTACCTTTAGATGCACCTCTTCATTAAGAGGTACTTCCTTACATCACCAAAAGGTTGCATACTCTCCCTCCCCCCTCGTTTTTTGGTTGTCAAGATGGTCTACACAAAAAATCACCCCCACTGGGCTCCCTTCCGGAAGTTGCTACTACATACCCTCCTCCATTAGCAACACCCACAAGGCCATGAAGACCCACGAATACTGAATGTGTTCAGTTCCAATATCTCAAAAAGAAAAAGTAAGTTCAATTCCTTGCATCGAGAGTTGGCAAAAGTGGTTTCAACTCTGACTCTTAGGCCCCGAAAAACATTTTAATACGTTTAGTGAGTCTAGGCTACTTGCATTGCATTTTGGTGCTGCTTCCATGTATATTCATGCTTATGAAGAGTGTGCAAAAGGTGCAAAGGTATTTCTACAACTGTGTTTGAGTTTTCCATAGCAATCTATATGAAAGAAGGTCCATTTTGTATTTTATAAGAGAAGGATTACTCACTAGAAAATCATCCTTACATGTCAAGTTTTACTTCAAAATTTTCAAGTGTGTAGTAAAAGTTCGAAATTAGGTGCAACACCTTTCCTAATTAAGTTACGAGAAAAAAGACGGCTCTTTTAGATGAACTTTTTTATTCACATGAATGAAACAATCCCCCTCATATATTGACCAAAACAAACATTTTGGGATACCATGAGGATACATTTTGGCCCCAATGGTGCAAAACATTTTGGAACAAGTATTCTACATCATACGCTTTTGGCAATATTGGTAATTCTTTGAAAGAAACGCATGGAAACACATATAGGTTTTTGTGTCTTTGCCTCACATCTCTTGTGATAAGCATGAAATTCATCGTGCATTCTTTTTGCCAATTATGAAGTGTGCATCACATCACATTGTGTTTGTTCTTTAAAAAACCTACATATTTCACTAGTTCGTTTTATTGAAATTTTTGTACAACATGATGTAGAGTTATACAAAAATGATGTACGTCATCCCATGAAAACACGTACATCTTATTCGTACACCACATTGAAATGATTTCTATGTTTTTGGTGTGCACATGCCAAACAAAAAGGTAATTCAGTTTAGCTAATCAAACAAGCTATTATAACATCAAATAGGGTATGAAGATGTAAGGAGAAGTTTTTAGGAATAGGTTACAAATACTCACAAAGCAAGGTTGTGTTCCATGACAAGTCTTTATTTTAAACTCCAGTTTTCGTCAAGGGAGTTACATCCATTACAATCTCATCACAATTTATCACTTGAGTGTTTTACATTGAAACCTGATTTTCTCTTTGCTTATTAATTGAATTTTTAGTGTGTTTTAAATCATTGAAAATCCTTCCCCCATTCACTGATTTGGCCCTTCATCCACGTTGTCATTCTTAAAACACGCTTGGAAGTCAACAAAAGTGATCCACTTTAAGAAGAGATTTGATTCTTCTTGTTGTTTTTCTTGCTACTCTTCCTTAATTATCTTCTAGCATGGTTTTGGTTTTTATTGGTATGGTGTCTTCAACTATTCCTTCTTGTGTTCCTCCTAAACTACCCTTTGTGGTTGCTTCTTATGGTGGCATTGATTCCAACACTCCTCCCTCATATCCTCATGTTGCTCTTACTACCAGTCATCCTAACGTTGCTTGATTTGTTTCTCCTAATGCTCCTCCACACTTGTGACACCATGGTCTCCACTCATGGTGGGAAGGTTTTTGGATCCCTTGACCTCATTCGTTCAAATCTACAAAGATGCACAAAAAATCAAAACTTCAAACTTGTATGGGAATTGTTTATGTACACGAGGTATAATTATTAATCATCATTTTGTACACTATTCATTGTGTATGTTAGAAACTGAATCAATATGAATTTTTTTAAAATTGTTTAGTGTTCCCTTCTACGTTTTTTCACTCAAATGTAAGTATTCAGCATTTGAATGTTTTACAGGTGGAGTACATTAAACACCGACATGAGTGCTAACATTCAATTAATGTCATGTAGGAATCTGTAAATGGTTAACTATTTGTTAACATTCAACATAGTAATTGTTGTCACAATCATATGAAGGAAAAATTGAATGGGTTTTGCATTGACACAGAACAAATTTGACCTAATTGCTTGTCCAAAATGAACCACGCTTCCTCAATCCCCTTCCTCCTTGACGTTCTAAAAAATATTTGGGGCGTGCATTCTAGCATATATGTGGTTTGCATAGCTAGGCGTATTCAAGTGTATGGGAAAATCGGGCTGTAGGAACGTTCTTCCAAATTTCTCTCGCTTGAATATGGTGTTATATTTCAAATTATTCGCCCATGATTCACCTACCAATTCATTCACTTGGTGAGCTTTTTACATGCTAAGGTGAAATAGGTCTGTGTCTCATCATTGGTTACAAGTTCCGTTCTTGTCTCCCCTCCTAAAAAAAGAGCATTGGAAAATTGCATGTAAGGGTGAACGCTCCAAAGAATGAGAATTTGAAGAAAAATGTTCACCGGTGAACATTGTAAAAAAACATTTGCATCAATGTTTTGTGCATCCATTCAATGACAACGATTGAATAGAAATTTCTTCGTTTTTCTAAACCTAGCCAATGAGGTTTGTATTTGACGTCTCGATATCTACAAATCCTACCTCACCTGTCCTCCCTCCCCAACCCCTTTACTCTGATTGGAGAGTGTATTGAAGATATTTCAGTAACGTATGATACATCTACACAAATTTACATGTAGGGTTGACATTTGGTTCACTCAACTTTCTCTTTAGGAATTTTAGTTGTGGACTTAGTGTGACAGCCCCCTCATACATTGACTGATACACTCGCTTGATACACGTTCGCACTTTGGAGGGTGGGATAATGCATGTGTTGAACCATAACCCCCAACCCACTTGCCAAAAGTCCAAAGATATATTAAACGATTGAGTTGGTAAATTAACACAAAGAACAATAGAACATGCACGGAAATGGTGAAAAAAAATTGGAACAACGAAATCACTCACCAATGAGGTCCCATGAAGACACTTAGAGGGATTGTATGCTCCCGTTGATGCTTTGTCTAGGGTATGCATGAGCAAAAGTGCAGGATCCTTTCATTATTGGTTTGCCTACGATATAATTTATCTCCAAAAACTTTTTTATTCCAACCTATCGGCACATAACATGATTAGAATACCGACATAGTATACATTCGGCAAACATTCTCAATGTTTTTTGGTTATCAAATTGGCATTCTCCCAAAAAACAACATCATTTCGAATACCCTCTCATTCCTTAGATTGATCGTAATACAAAGCATCGTGTTGCACAAAAACGTAGACACATGTATGTAGCACTTTACATAGGTTCCTTTGACATCCCAATCAAGTAGTGCGGGAGCATCGATGGACAAAGAGCACCCACTGATGCATGTGGGCACTATTTATGCATTATGTGTTAAACAGAGGGAAATCTAGAATTCAATGAAAAAATCCATATTGAAGTGTCATGCACAAATTAATTTGCTTCAATTTGACAGTTTCTCTATTAACAATTACATCTTCAACGATGCACTAAAAAAATTGAATGATGCTTGAAAGGGCAAGCTAGTGCAAGTAAAGCTCTTCGTATCTCTGAACTCTTTGTTGCTGCTTCTTTTGCTATTTAAGAAATAAACACAAATTCTAGTGTTCCTGTTATAAAGCAACAACTAGGATTTAATGCACTAGAAAACAATCTCTGTATTTTTAAACTTTTTGTGACCGAATAGAACTTTCTTAAAGATTAAAAACATCTTATAAACACTAAACACTTTGAACCTTTTGTTATAGCGCATTGTCTACATTTTTTCATAGAAAGTAGAGAATTTTCTTACCACCTTCCAATAAATATGCACTTCCAATTTACACGGTTGTGACTATGTGTGTATTAGGGATTACTGGTAAAAAATGATTGCCACCTACAGAATTTTGAATAGGCATAATGGACTTTCACTGGCATTTTAAAGATGCCAGTGCATCTTTCACCTTTTTGTGCTCCTTTACCTACTAATAACCCTTCAACTTCCATGTGACCCTTGAGCTGCTAGTAACCCTTGAACGTCCTGGTGTCCCCACAACTATGGAGTGACTCTTCAACTTGCATGGGTGGTTATGCAACCACCTAGGTATTTATTTGACTCCTTACAACTCCCTAGATAAGAAGAACATGAGAAGGTGTAGTAGATCTAGTTTTTGGCAAGCAATATATTCAGTCTATCATGCCATCAGTTTCTCACCACAAGTAGTTAACCATTACGCACTCCAAAGTTCACTCAGAGATCATGCGTCTAGGTGTACAACTGTGCCCACTAGCTCTTTGCCCATGTTCAGTGTAGAACGTACGTCATTACTGGAGTCTTTCAATAATGGGGCATCTAAGGCGGACTTCCAGTGGTTCAGTTACATCCAATTCCACTCTACGACACCTGCTAGTATTACATGTCTAATTTTTAGACTTAGGATGAGAGGTTATTGTATGCATTGGGATTTTTGTGCATATCCATATGTGATGTGTGCATCATTCATGAAATTGTATGTATTTACTCATGGTGTGTGCTTTATTTAGTGTCCTAGTGTGCTGTCACCCATGAATGTTGTCGTTTAAATCTCATGGTAACGGAGCAGGGTGATGGCCAATGACCAAAAACAACAACAAAAACAACATCAAAATCAATAATAGAAACAAGAAAGGTAAGAACCTTGGATGATGATGATGAAGACTTCCAACATCTAAAATGGAGGGTATTTATGGAAGAAATGCAACATGGTCAAGTGCAACAATTGGTAGAAATCTACACACTTGCCACTGAGTATGCTACGCATGTGGAAACAATCTTCTTGGTGTTTGACGCACACAAAACTCAACTTCATGAGAAAATTCAAGCATTTGATGTAAAGAGTAGACATCCGTAGGGAGAGAGAGATTCAATGACGCCAACAAGGCGACAAGAACCAGACTTAGAAAAGGCAATAGGCAAAGCAGATGTTCTGTTATTTATAGCTAGGATCACAGACTCCCATTCATACATCTATGCATCAATATGCACAAGGAAAACCTCCACCAAACACTTATCTAGCTTTAGTGACTCATATCGTGGTAGCTCATAGTAGAATAGTTGGTGTTGTAGCAATGCAACTCGTTTTTATCAACCTAGTTGCACGTATTAGTGGAGCACACTCCTTGTCTCTGACTCCGTACTCTCTATAACGGGTAAGCATGCAAGCCATTACCAATATCATGTACGTAGACAAGATCAGACCATGCAAAAGAGATATCCATGAATTATTCCACTTGACTATTTACTTCAAAGACGTAGCTTGTCTACACAAGGTGTGGCAATTCTTCAACAACTGATGGAGACCTCTTTCTCCATGGAGCACACTTGACTTCTTTGACCAACTTAACTAATACATCATCATGGCATACTTAGTTCTCCTCAAGGTTGTTGTAGCGGGCATCAAGTGAGCTCTCCGTATGCTGAACAACACAAAAAAAGCTACCTACCATGCTTGGAAATACCTCATCAGTATGACAAGGCTAAGGAATCCACCCAAAACATTATCTCCTTATAATATGTTCCACATCCACACAAGAAAGTCGCTGCAAAATTTACCCTCTCTCCACAAATGTTAACAACACCATAATACGAGCATCTTCAACTTGGACTTATTAAGGATCCAAAACTTCAACTACTTTTCAATGGCCTGGTCAATTGTCCTTCCATTGCCAAAGACGACCAAAAACATCCTTAAGAAATGTGCATCAAATCAAGGCTGACACGTCAGTTTTTTCCTTTAATAGCAAACCAACAACTTAAAGATTATTCAACTGGTTGACATGGATGTGTGTGGAATTCTAAACAAATTTGCCTATAGAAAAATGTATTTGTGGAACTCGTGAATGAAGTCACAAAGAAAACATAGACATATCCACTCTTCATTTGCAACATATTCCTCAAATCAATTCTTAAATTAAGGGAAATTTTGTTAGCAATAACTTTGTCTCTTTCCTCAATGAGCACAAAATCAAACAACACAGTTCAAAACCTCACAATATGAAGTAGAGTGGAGTGGCTAAATTGCTATATTCATACTCTGAAGAAGATGTACAATGCCATGGTGCTCGTAGCACCTCTCTTAGACTCTTCGTGGCAAGTAACACCACATTTAGCATTGCGGGCTGAAAATTCACTACCCATAGCCAGCCTTCCAGCAACAATTGCATGTGCATCATGGCATAACAAGAAACCTAATAGTAGCAGCCTTCAATATTTTGGATCTATGGCTCTCTACCATTTCCTCAAAGAGCGATGGCATAACTTGGACAACACAGCCTCGTAAGGAATCTACATTGGCCATGTTAACAGTCAAGAGGCATGGCTCTTCTACGACATCTTAATAAATTGCTATGTTAGCAGCCATGATGTTATCTTCTACAAGAACCATATCTACAATACGCGGACAAAAGCAAAGGTAAGAGTATCCAAAACAACCGCTCCTTAAAAACAAGCTTTTTGGCAGAGATGGAAAAGTAGGAACTTGTCAAAATGAAGTTGTACTAGTTTGATCACTAGGGAGTGAAGGCGACAAAATCTGTCGCGATGAACAGTGATGATCATTACCTCCTAGTCAACAAAGAATTTGATCATTGCAATTTGCAACATGTGATTCCTTTGGTTGAGGACATGAATGATGGGAACAATGAGAGGAGGCTTAGAGAGCCATCTAGCAACAAACAAAATAAACATTTGGTATTTCCAAAGCCTCCTCCAACAACAAATAAAACATGTAGACACAGTAGCACCAAAAATACTATGACGGCATTCATCCTTCTTCCTAATGGATACATTAGGAAGAAGATACTTCCATGCATACATTTCATCATCACAGTCGCCACCCTCATGACCATCAAAGATCTACCTCCATAATCTTCCGATATTAATAGTTTCCTTTGAAGGCCCTATGGAAAAAGTTGCAGACTGACGTTTCATACAACAAACAATAGCCGGAGCAGTCAAGGCACTTGGGAGCTTGGAAAACTTCCTCGTAGACAAAAACCAATTGGATTAAAATTGGTCTTTTGTGTGGACACAAAAATAGACAGCAGCCTTGACATGTTTGAGGCTTACCACGTTGCCAGAGGCTTCATTCTGATTCCATAAATCACTTATTTGGTACCTTAGCTCGAGTGAGCTACTACACAATAGCTCAAATGATGTTTTTCCTCATAGTAGTAAGTGATTGTAAAATATTCTAACTTTAATTGCATTAACACATTTCTCAACAATGAGATGGACACTAAAACATACATGAAACAACCTAAGGGACATCACAAGTGCACTACGTGAGTTTGCAATCCTGTCAAAAGCCTTTGTAGGAGAAAAGAAAGTCCACTTCTCTAGTACTAAAAACTACATGACATCCTCAACAACTTCAACTTCACTCCCTCATCCAACAATGATTGTTTATTCTTCCTTAATAATGGTATAAAATCTTTACCTTAGGGTTATGCCCTCACCTACGTTGATAATAATCTCATCATCAAAGACAACAAAGAACTCACTATAAGAATAGAAACGAAGAGAGCAGCATGAGTCAACATCAAAGCAATGCCTTACTTGAGATTGTACCTCGGCCTTACCATCAATTGTAATTTCAAAGCACACACCATCAGCCTTGGAAAGGATAAACTACGTTGAAGAAATCATCAAATCCTTCAACTTCACTCACAACTTCTATTACATGTCACTCTCACTACAACCATTTGCACTTCAACAAAGTGACATAGGCTCCCTTGACGGTTCATCCTACCTTTTGCGCGTTGAATCTCTCATGCACGCAAAACGCTTCACTTGACCCAACCTACGATTTGTGGTTGGACGCCATGCCTTTTAGGACAAGAATCATCCTCTACAAATGTACAAGTAATGAACCCAAAACATGTTATACTTCAAAGCAACATAAACTCTACATCTTTTTTAGGGTACGAACACTTCTCTCCAACTTTAATGCCAGAAAAATGCCTAGCTTGACGGAAAGCCCAATGACTGTTGTAGCATCACTGACTACATGTACCTACTCAGAGGTCTAGCCATCTCTTGGTCTATTATGAAACAAACCCAAGTCACACTGATCAAAACCAAACCTGAATACGTGGCAGCTTCAACATTAAAAGAAGAGGTTATCCACTATAGTACTTTCTTGAAGAGGTTGGATTTCCAGAAAGAAGTTCTACACCAGTGTTTATAGACAAC
Source organism: Penium margaritaceum (assembly GCA_023375785.1). Classification (NCBI taxonomy): domain Eukaryota; kingdom Viridiplantae; phylum Streptophyta; class Zygnematophyceae; order Desmidiales; family Peniaceae; genus Penium; species Penium margaritaceum. The sequence continues at coordinate 17,157 of SZWC01026208.1, forward strand.
AAGTCAAGAATCAATCTTTCCAACTAATCACAACTCAAAAGCCTTCCCATATACATCAGCATCAAGGGCCATACGATCTTATCTAAGGTTCTTGGTGGTATTGTGGCCCCTTTTTATGTTCATGAAGAGAAGCAAGTAGCAGACATATTAAACAAGAGCGTCAACGAAGACAAACACGCTCTCGGTACCAGAAAAAGCAACATTCATGGAGATGGAGCACTCACCTCCACCTAGATGTTGATGTGTATAGAAGGCTCTTAGTTAACGAATGCATTATGACAAAATTCTAAACTCATACTCTGGTTACACACAAATGCACATCACCTCTTGCATACGTGGCATCTTCAAGCTTGGGCAGAGGCAACCCTTCGTCACAAAAAATTCTACTAGAAAATTCCTAAAAAACCATTGGGAGCTTCATCGTCACAGAATTGGAAGTCCCTCTAAGAAGGTTCTTTGTCAAAGAAATTGGATGATAAGGCTTAAATGGGCTATTTGGAGGGATAAAACACAAGTGAAAAATCCTCTAGCATTTGTGATGAAGTTTACAAGCCCACCTCAGACTCGTGGCACTTCTAGAATCAAAGTGAGAGTTTCCATACACCTTTTTTAGAGGTTTCCAACAACTCCCAAAGTCTTCCTACAAGAATCTACGTTAAAGAAGCACTTTGAGTAGTTTAAAACTGATTTGGTGATGGTTTAGCCTCGACTATACCAATAAGAGCTTTTGTAACAACTTCCTTAGTCAACGTGAGTGAAAAAATACTCCAACTCAAAGTTGATGTAGTTGTGGTCTCAATGATTGACAAAAAAAGCAACACGGTCAAGCTCTCTGAGTTTGCGGGCAATCTTACGCTTCAAACCACCTACCGCGCCTCTCTAAGCCACGGATTTACAACCTTGACCGGCCGCTAGGTGAGGACCAGCCACTCAAGCGTGAACGGGTTGCTTTAGAGGGCCATTGATCAGCAGCTCCATCCTTCAGTGCACATTTTGCATGCATTGCAAACTTTTTAATTTCCACAAAACTTGTAAAGATTTAAGTAATTATGAATAAGACAAAGTGAGAGGAGGACGGAACCACTTTGTATAACCACCTCTCTTGCTCCGCAAAGTCCAGACTAAGATGGGGGGCAAAATTGCAATGAAAGTAAAGTGCTGCAACAACACTATTGTCCTTTCATTCACAACAAAAGTCGCGCCAAACAATTCTTCCATCAAAATAAAAGTTTCCTACGTAGTAACAAATTTGTCATCCTAATGCAAAAAACTTCATCTTCAAAAGGACCCTCATAACCCTAACACAACATGCACTTGAGGCTTTTTTGAGTGGGAAATTCCTCCACCATGCTCGATGAAAGGGTTTTAGACGACATCATCTCCAAGGCGACTAGGCACTACTCCACACCTCCTCAAACTCGCCTTCCACCTCCACCAAATGTCACAACATCACCATCTTCACCACTAAAAAACTCCATGATGGATGTCTATGGCCTCTATCCTGCTCGACCATCTTCATGTAAAGAGGAGTGTTGAGAAATGCCATTTTTCGTCGCTTGAATCTACTTAAATTTCCTCCTTGATGCCCTAAACTCCTTGGGGAATTTCCACCGTCACTTGGATCAGATCTTAAAAGGGAAGATGTTATTTGTCATTAGCCATATCACAGTCGACCCATAACCCTTCAGCTGCTAGTGCATTTTCAATGTCAAGCGGCCCTTCAGATGCTAGTGACCCATCAACTTCTAAAAGAACCTCCAGTTGTTAGCAAGCTTTTAGCTTCCACATGACCCTACAACTACCAAGTGAACTTTCAGTTTGCCTCGGTAATTATACAACCATCTAAGAAGTTACGTAATTCCCTACAAATCACTACACAAAAAGAATTGAAGGAGGTCTACCAAACCCACTTAAGGGTAGGTCAATTATTCAGTCTATCATTCCTTTATTTTCTCAAAACAGGCACTCTATAATCAGGCAAGGCATGGTTAATTTTCTACATTTTGAAAACTTGTGAATATGTGCATATGTTGAGACATATCAAGATATGAAGGTTCACACAAGTTTCATTGATAAAGTTCATTCATAGTATTCACCCGAATTGTGGAATAAGGTATGAAAAAAATCATGAATTGTTTCTAAATTGCATTAGAATGGCAATACATCCGAAAACATTTACAACATTCCGAAGACCAAAAGACGTCTCTCATGGTTCATGTAATTGGCATACATTCTAATTGAAACACAGATTTGGAGAACGTGTTTAACATCATACTTGCATTCGTTTACGAAGTAACTATCAGATTTGTCCATGTGGTGGTGTTCACCATCTCTATCGTACAAAGCATCGTCCATTAGATGTATACTACAAAACGTTAAATGGTATTGACCGTCGTATGGTCTCGAGTCCATTGATTTAAAGGCATTGATGAACGCAATCTTTGATATGGTCATATAGTTGCTAAACGTGAAAATGGCATACAAATTTTGTCAAATGGCATGTGGTTTACTTGAGCAGATGGTGCCCATTTCAAGGTTTGAAATGTAACCTGAATTGCAAGCTTCTGATCAAGGATCATTTTGTACCTTTATGGGCAACTCATACCCCCCCTTCTGAAGCCATCTTTTTTATCCAAAGAGTATTCTTATACGTAAGTGGCACAGTTTACATAAAGCACATGAGTGTATGATACAGTCAACCTGCTTGTGGATCTTTTTTCACTTTAGCCATTCATGTATTATTGTTAACCACCGTTTAAAACACCTTTTGATACACCTCTCCAATACATTTTCCATTATAATAGGGGGAGGGGGACTGATGGAATTGGAAGATACCCCCCTTGAAACTACCAAAAGTGTATTAGAAAAATGTATTGCATAATAAGAATGCTTTGTAAGGAAATCATGGAAAGAATGTGCACTTGTAAACACCACTTGGTGTTGTGTCAAAGTCATCAATTTGGAAGCATCATTGAACATAATCCATAAGATTGTTCCTCTATCTACGTACATTTGACAATGGAGTACGATGTCTTGCACACGGTTTACGGCTATTTCGCCTAAAAAATACTCATTAAAATGCTCGAGATTCAACGTGAACCCTCGAAATGTTGTCATTCAAGTTGCGGTCAAATTATTGCTGAAATGCCGACTCCCTCCCCGCTCCCCCCCAGAAAATTTGATGTGTAGGGGTTGTGTATGAAAGTGCGTATCGTGCGAGGTTATAAAGTTGTGCCCATTTTTATGAAGACTCCACCTTGGTGTCTTTAAAAGTCCATGGTCAGAGACCCTTGTTCTAATTTGCATATGAATACTTCTACCCTGTAAACTGTTATCATTTAAGGTGTGGATTAAGTTATTCGCAAGATTCATGAAAAAGATGTTAGAACATATTTGAGTAGCATGTTTTTGTCCATCAATGAAAATATGCGATGTGCCATTTCTTGATTTTGTAGTATTTGGTGTGAAAGGCACCCAAGCCTCAATAAAGAGAGCTTAAATGAGACGGAATGTCTATCCGTGCAACAAACTAGCAAATAAAACTTGATTGCTTGTGTTGCATGGATTAAAAACAAATATATGACTAAAGAGGGCCCTCAACCCAGTTTCCAAATCTCGTATCTATCATGCAACAACAATACAACTTTGTGTGGCTGCTTCAAGAAAAGGAATGATGGCCATTTATTGAAACATAAGTTTCATCTTCCGTTCTTCTCCGAAATGTACTGCAATACAAAATATTGTTATCTTTCACATAGAATAATGCACAAAACCATAAACGTAATTCAAGTAAAATACAAACATGACACATCCCCTTGTTTAAGCATGTTTTACACCATATTTTGCATCATGTAGTAAACATTTTATTATATTGTTTGGCAAACTACCTCGTACCTTTATGTTATCTATGAAAATTCCACTACGATGGAATGAATTATAGTTTATAGTTCTTTCTTGGTTTTCATGCAGATATGCACCATACTTCTATGAAGTTTCATAGCATCTTCTGCCATGCATAGAATTAAGATTGATACAGCTTGAATAGTGTTTTTTTGGGGATTATTTGTCATAAATGCATCACGCTCTTCTTAATTCACTCCAAGTTCATTAGTATAGCTCTCCTAGAGCTACCTTTAACACGTGGACCTTGTAGACTGTATGGATTACATAATCACTCATGATCCTGAATAAGAAGGCGTTTAAGGTTGTCATTGTGTGGTTCAGCTACATCAAAGTCTTATCTACAACACTTGCTATGCTACTCAGATCAAATAGCAATAACACGTAGTACCACTATTATGGTTTGTCTGGTTTCCAGAATGCGAGTGATAGCTAGCTATTTGCATTAGGATTTGTGTACATGTCGATATGTTATACACATTAACTTATTGTGTGTGCTTAATCTTGTGTCTAAGTGTGCTTTCACCCACAAATGATAGATTTTTAATCACATGAGGTAGGTAGGAAAAGTTTGTTGAGAGACTTGGGGGGGGGGGGGAACCTTTGTACGCTAAATGAGGATGCTTCCTTGGTGCCTTCATTCTTGCCCACATACATTCCTCGGGTCTTTTCTTGTGACAAAGTGAGGCATTTTTTGCATCCAACATCAGGTACATAAAAATCTCATGTTGTTGCTACATGCATTCCACTTGAACATACCATTTTGTTCTTGGGACCTCCTCCACTCTATTCATTGCAAAAATCTAAGTTGTAAAATGCTATTTTGATTTTGTGATTTTTTCAGAATAAGCATAGCTTCTTCCTCTCATTCCTTGTGCCAAATCCTCACTCCACTATGAATCAAGGCTATTAGGTAGTTGAAGTGGGAAATATGGTGGTGGATGACCATCTGTTACCATTAACATCTTGTAAAAATGTGGTGGTAGCCCACTACAATACATAAACCTCGTGAAGTACATTAGGTATGCAAGGTAAAATGTATCTTTCACCTTCATATCCTTGACTTGTAATGGGTACATGATTGCGGGGGCACATGGAAAAACTTGCTCTTGGTACATTCCATAAGTTTATGACATCTCTTCAAAGTTGAAAATGTGTGGCACCAATCGAGCCTCTTTCTTTTTGTTATGTTTTGTATCAAAGGAGCCACCTCATTGGTCATGGTTTATCCTCACACGAGCTCTAGCTGGTCTATGTATAACTCTGGTGCTTATAACATTTTCCTGCTTGTGTATGCTTTCTCTCCTTTAACGGCTCATGATGATCAAATACTTACAATGTTCCCACATAAAGATGCATTTGTGGAAAATTTGCAGTGTTTGAACCCCCCCTAATATCATACTTGAATTCTTCATAGTGTTTGATGTGAAGTTTTCATAATGTAAGGGAAATTGCATTGCGATCCAGTGCTCAGGAGACAAGTCCAAGTGTGGAATAGGCAATTGGTTGACAACATACTCTTATGCTTTGTTATGATGCCTCAATGTGCTCCTCAAGGGTTTATGCAAACACAAGATTCCAAGACACTTGTTGTGCTTGGACATGTGCCTTGTCTTCAACGTTCAAACCAATGTTCGGACTGGTATGAGCATGGCATGCATGAGGTAATGTGTCATGTGCAACACCAGTAATTAAAATAAGGGTTCCAACATTGCTTTGCATGAAACACATTTTCAGATGAAGTTTTATTAGTCGTCTCTCCATGAACAACTTCTCAATCTCCCTATTATATGATACCTTATACGACACCAATCACGTCATCAAGTGCACCATGTAGTTATATCCAGTTTTTAATCTTTTTCTACCCTCTTGATCAACATGTCATCAACGATAAGGAAACATTCTCCATAGTACAGTATCTCTTTTAACCCATCGAGTTTATTCCTTACCAAATGAAGGTGACCATTTATGGTGTCCACACCCTTATTGGTCCATTGGTCTTGACGCTTCACGTGAATGGTGATGTGGTAGAAGTGAACTGAACAACACATTAACAGCGCGTTAATATTTTTCAAGTTAAGAAAAAAAACAAAAAGAGGAAAACATAGACATGTTAGAGATAGTTAGGCACATTCCACGTCTTTTGTTCATATGCATACCCATAATCTGTGTAATCTCATGTGACATGTGCATATCGTATGCACTGTACAAAAATTATATGAATATCTTATTTCATTGTAGACATGCACATGCATGCTCATCGTTCATTTGAAAATTAAAAACAAGTATGCACCATGAAAATGTATTTGCATATGCATCGTGACATTGAAAACGCATTATGATATGCATTTGAATTATGATTAAAGATAAGTAGATGCATCTATAAAATTTTATTCTGAATGCATATTGATATGCATGTGTCCTAGAAAATGAACATATGCACTTATATATATGCACGTGCATATGGTCTTATTCACATGCACTTGCATATCCACATGCCTATGCATGTGGATAATCGTGTGAATGTGAAATGCGATATACATTGTAATGGTGCATATCTCTATGCACACGCATATGAATATGCATGGTAACACACACTTTACAGATGCATGTTCACTTTGCATATGCATATTCACATGAGCATGTGTACATGCACTGTGAATTTACATTTTTATCTATGCAAATTCACATGCATAATGGATGCACATATATAGATTGTCAATTCATACGCATATACAAATACATATACTCATTCAATGTGCACACGGTATTGCATGTTCATATTCATATGCAAGTGCACTTGGATAAGTGTATTTTTATCTATCCACATGCATATGCATATGCCTATCTACATGCATATGAACATCAATATGCATGTGCATAAGCATGTGCATATGCATGTATACATGGATGTGGGTATGCATAAAAAAAACATCACATATTGCAATGCACATGCATTCACACATACACAAGCATATGCACATACACATGCATATGTATTTCTAGTGTGCGTATGTGTTTTCATATGGATATTGTATGCATATATTTCATGTGCATGTGCATATGAAATATGCATGTATGTGTACTTATTGATATGGCTTTTAACTTGCCTATGCATATTAACTGTGCATTTTTGCGCATCTTTGTGTGAAATGTGAACAAGCATACGCATATGCACATGCACTTCTAAAAGCATATGCATATGTATTATGCATATACATATCCATGAGTATGTGCATGCGTATTATGCCGATGTGTGTGTGTGTGTGTGTGTGTGTGTGTGTGTGTGTGTGTGTGTGTGTGTGTGTGTGTGTGTGTGTGTGTGTGTGTGTGAATATGCATATGCATATCATATGGATATGTACAAAGAAGATGTGCTCTTATGTGAAAATGCCCATTTAGATGCGTTTTCAAATTTACTTCACATAGTCTACATGCATGATTCACGTGCACACTGCACATGTATATGCATGTGCAAGTGCACATGCTTATGCAAAGCATGTTTGCATATGCATATGCATATGCATATGTAAACGAATATATGCATATTGTCTTACCTTGTATGTAAAGGATTTGACAAAAGCCAATGCCTTCTCTTCATTTGTTGCAATAGGCATTAGACTCCATGGTGGATTATCTTAATGCCTCCCTCAACGTGTGCCTGTGGTGGGCATTTTTCTTGACACATTTTGCTGACTTTTAGCGATGCCTCGTAGGTCTGTCCTCATGCTAGATCACTTCTTGCATTAATGCATGATCACCTTAGATACAAACACCTGCTTATATGTGTACATTACTTGAAATGCATGAACAAGATCCTTCTTGTAAAAATTAATGATTTGTAAACTATGTTTCTTGGAAATATCTTGTAACTCTTAGATATATAAATTCTTTTGTGAACTAGCGGTTCAAAATTTCTGTGAATAGCCTAAAAGTTTTAGATTGATAGAAGAGTACATATGAAACAACCTTAATGAAATGTATGAGAAGTGTATCTGTTAAATTTCAAATGGTTTTCTTTAGTGACCTACCTTGATATGTCTCCAATATCATATGGAGCATTGTTATGTTTTTGTTTCTTTGGATGTGAAATGTGGAAATGAAGAACTATGTTCATTTCTAGGCATCAATCTTGGCATTTCAAGCTATGCATATGCATTAATTTGTGTGTTCATTTACTAAGAGAGCGTTATCATGTAGATAGAAAGATCTTAACAGTAATCGAGTCAACTTGTCAACATGTACAAGGGCTCCCTTCTCCTTGTTCTTTGGTATAGTAAGATTTTTAAATTCTGTGAGTTCCCATATACATTCTTCGCTTGTACACGTGTTGCTTTAAGGATTGAATAGTTCTCTTTTTTATTTACATTGAATCAATAATGTAATACTTCATGTAGAATTGAGGTGAATGTACATAAAATTGGATTTTTAGAAAGAACATCTATGCACATTTCACTCATTATCTTTCGCTAAACATTAACAAAAAACATACCAAATACACTTCAAAATGTTTTAGAGGGTGAGGCAGTTTCTCTCCCTCCTTTTACCCCATGTAGCAAGTGTATTGGGGTTGTATCTTTGATAGATTTGTGTGGGAAGGTGTGCCAAATTCACAAATCTATTGATACACTTATGAGTGATTTTTAACATTCTTATTATGCACTTTCAAATATCCCCAAGACATTTTGTATCTTAAGGGAGAGAAGGAGGGAAATTATAATCGGAATGCAACTGTCCTTTGGGAAAGTGCGATGCTTATGCATGTGTATGAAAAATGTTTCAGGAAGAGAGATCGATGTGTTCATTGGATGAAAAAAGATAAAGATATCCTTGTGAAACTAATCTTTGTCTTTCTTTTGAATTGTGTTCTCAAGAAAGACACCTTTGTGTTCTCATTATTGTGTATTAGATACATTGTCAGATACATTTACGCGATATGACTCATGTTTAAGAGAAAAGGTCTTGACGTCACTTTAGCCCCAGCCCCAATCCTCAAAAGTAAAAAGAGTATTGTAATATTTTATTAGGTAATGTACCTTGGGGAGTATCACTCAGACAGAAAAGTGAACGAGTCCACAAGTCTACATTTTCAAACATATCTAGGATACACTACTTGATACAATCCCTTAGTATAATGGAGGTGTTGTAAGTGAGAGAGCGAGATGGAAAAACACATGTCCCATCTTGCCATTTTAAGAAAGGCTATTTACCTATATATTCATTTAAAAAATGACCAAATTTGTTTATTTCAAATGGTGATCTTCATCATCGGATTACAAAAATCGATCTATGTGAATGCAAAAGGGTCTAACATGCCTTGTCCATCAACGACAATCTCTTTTTCACTTTCTCCATACAAAAGGATATTCTTGTGATAGGGTCACAAAAAACTCATGCCACTCCCTATTGCATTTGAACTGAAAAATTTACCTTTATGTTACTGGACATTCATGTTCGCAGTCACGATACAAACTGCATCACATACACATGTACACGATGTTGAGTTTGACGAAGAGGGATATCAAACGTTGGAAAGTCAGTTAGTGGACATGATTTTCCATGTCAACGATACACCCACTTATCCATCTATTAGTAACACCAGACGGGTTTGTATGGGGAGGGCGGTAGAACCCAGCCTCCTGTGATCATAATTCTTTTGTAACACCTCCTAGATATGTAGCAAAATCACTACATGGCTTTTAGTGAAGGAAAGACAATCCGCAATGCTTCATAGTTACACGTATGTCAAATAAAACAAGCACAAACACTATGGATTATTTTTTAGTATTTATATAGGTCACATAGGAAAAAATGGAAAGGAGTTAGGATTCAAAACAACAATAGTTGACTAACCAAAGGAGTTTTGAAATATTTTTCACTGAAAATAGTTTTTTTTCCGTTTCACTAAAGCAAGTGATGATGTTATTGAATGCACATAGGAAAAAATATAGGTTGTAGAACATTGCAGGCTAGTAAACATCGAATGTGTAGTGTATCAAAGTGCCATGATTAATCGTACCTCAATGTTTTTTGTTTTTTCTACGTATGTGTGCTTTGTGGTCACTACCAAACTTGGAACTTCTTTGTGGGTGCGTTATACATGATGGTTATTGTAGAGGGGCAACGTTTCTTGTCGTTTTTGTTAAAAAACATAGTTATAACCTTTGTCTTTTTATTGTTGCAAGTTTTGACAAAATGTACAATAGGATGCATGTGTTTTACATGTCTTCCATTCCCTTCCAAATTACCCTTTTGAAACACACCTTTCTTACATTCTCCATTCCCCATCTGCATCCTCCCCCTCCTTTGTTTTTATTCCTCAACCTGTGGTGCTGCCTTCTTTCCCTCACACCATTTACTAGCCCTCAATTTTCCTTTACATCCCCTTCTTCCACCTCCTTCCACTCCTACATACACTATTCCTTTCACTATGATCTTGTCTCCGCATCACTTCCCTTGATCCTCTTCCTCATCTCTCCATCTCCTTATCCCTCAAAAACTCCCTTGTGTCTAAGCATTCCCCTATTCCTTTCTTTCATCTTCCCACTCCTCCTTCCTTTCTTCCCCTTATCAAACCACACTTCCTCTCTCATGCCTTCACCAACCTCCCACCTCTTACCACCTCCCCATCGATATCCTTCTCCCTAATCCACTACCTCACCGCATCCCCATACTGTTCTATGAGATCCTGACCCTTCCCCTCCCATACACACTCCCTTGGTGTCGCAATCTCCCCATCGCGCATGCAAGTGGTTTGTTAAGATCAACTTGAACGTTGTGATCTCTGTGTGAACCACCTTCTCAAGGTGATCTCTCTTGTTGTAATCTACGACCTCATTGTTACCTAGTTTTTGCATCTTAGATTTCTTACTATTTTTCCTTACGTCATGGAGATGACATAATTGATGCAAGAACCATGCGCAATAGAATTTGTTTCATTTCTAAAACATTAGATCAGATCTTGTGGTGCCTTTCCCTTTATGTAGTTCTGTTGAAAAAATGTCGTGACTTCCATAAATGTTTTTAATGAGTACAAATAACAACATAGACAAGCTACCAACTATTTGCAATGTTTACTGAAATATCAGGCTTCTCCAATAGTTGGTTGCTGTTTTTGCCAGCTTTCTAAGCAAGGAGCTATTTGCAGGGTTCCAGTCGGCGTGCAATCCTTTGGTGGAAGTTTGTTTGCTCGCTTTGACAAGGGTATGCATGTCCTTCTACCGTTGAGGGGGTATTCCCCTCATTTCATTAAAAGTTGGACAAATGGTTATACTTTTGGTCAAATGTCACATATGGAAATATTTGTCTCCTATACTTCGGGCTTATCGACGATGTGTTGTCTCGCCAATATCAAGGGCGTGAACCGGAGCTGTGATTTTGCTGTTGATTCTAGGGTTTCATTGATTTCGCGGCTAGAATATGATTCTTTTGTGATTCAGTCATCGGGAGGGAGCTCATTGGGACCTACCTGCAGTGATTGCAATTTTCGCGGGTGTACCCCTTCCGACATCGGTGGATAAACGTCCCGATTTTTCAGACGCGTGTCCTACTCCGATGGGTCACCCCCCGCGTTGACCTCTTGAATATAGCGACGTCAAACGGCGGTTTCGATTGCGACAAGTTTCCTACAGGTTTTCAAATTGTCCTTGGACGTCGATTGTTTTGCAGAGTTACTGAAACCGTCTCACGAACAGCTTGTGGAGAAATAGCCTTTACAGTGGGTCCTAGCTTTTACTCTTCTTTATACCGCACATAAGACGCTTCCTAGACGGTGGGAACGCCCCAGCGTAGAATTTCAGGGCGTTCAAGGCCTTCTTAATCAGCGGGAATCCAACGATTACTCATTCGATCTTGCGAAGGCATTTTGGTGCTCTGGTAATAACTTGAGGGTGTTTGCAGACCACATCGGGACACTGTCTCCCGCTTAACAAACCTTTGGAGCAAAAACAAGAAACCGTGAAACTAGAGCGCCGGATCAGCCCCCAAGTTTGCGCAGAGCGACCCGCATCGCGCAGGCAGTAGTACTGTCAGAAGGACGAATTAACCACTAGCATGTGGCAGGCTAGCCTATTGCTAGCGACATCAAGTTGCCTTCAGTTTCAATCCGAGGGAAGTGAAAATTCCAAACCGCCTGCCGTTCGATAACGGCAGGCAGAGCTTCGCGCGGTGCCAACATTCTGAGGATTATCACTCCGTCACCCTATTCAAAGGATTATCACCATGTTTACGCTACTTGTCATCCTCCTTCGTATGGTTCTCAGAACGGCCTCTACCGATAGATTGATATCTTAGACTTCACCAGAATTCTAGAAGGAAGTGTAAAGTAGCAATAAAATTCCAGATTTCACAATAATAGAGGTTTTTTTTTTTAATTTAACGTCCGCCGTGTCCCAGACTTGGTCGCAACCATTCCATTGTTATGCCGATCGCAGCGTAGATGGTGAACAGGTAGAAGTTGCGAGGCAAAACACGATTCATAATTGGGAAATTCGGGCAATGTAAAATTATCTGTAATTCTACTTGGATGAAAAGTGTCAAAATGATTGGACGTATATATACGAGTGTCGGATTACGAATGATACAAACTTGGGGTTGTTGGGTCCATTCTCAAGTGACGTGTACAGAGTTGCGTCGTGAATGGACGGATTTGAGAAGGTCAGCTGAGAAGTTGGGGTCTTGGAGAATCAACAATAAAGATGCAAGATGCATCTTTACAAGTCTAGATTCGTCTCGGTGCATCGTGAAGTCTATCGAAAGGTCGAGTTACTTCAGTCATTGAATCATGAGAGTGGTGGAACTTTTCAGGAGGTTTGGGAATGTACAATGGAGGTGAGGCAGTTGGTCGGATTGCCCTCGACCATCAGAGTGAATATCGAGGTCTTGTGACGAGGTGGGTTGTTTGTGTAACAACAGAAATGCCCACTCGAAAAGATTAAGGACCCGTGCATGTGTGCCATGTTACACTTCCCCCACTTTTAGCCGCAACGTCCCGGAGCACTCAATGTTGTGGCCCAGTGACGGCCGTAGTAGCCATCCATAAAGCGATAGACGTCTAGAAGGCTATTGTAGGGAACCTAGCTGTTGTACGTCGCGTCGTTGCCGTGCCACATGACAAGATATTTGGTTTTTTTTGTCATGTCGTCGATGGCCGAGGATGTCCTTGATGACGTATTCAGTGTCTTCCACTTGAACGGGAGGAGGGGGCAGTAGATCCTTGCGGGGGACATTCTCTCCTAGGTTTCGGTAGTGCTTGAGTCTGCGGATATGGAACTCCCCAACACTATGACCTTGCATAGTGTTTGGGAGTTTGTATCCCGCAACCTGGAGGATTTGCATGCGCTCGATCTTAATGGGTCCCAACCATCAGGGTCTAAGCTTCGAATAGTCCGCTCCGCGAAGCTTCATGTTGGCCGCACTGAGGAGGACTTTGTCGCCGGCGGCAAAAACATCATGGCTACAATGTTGGTTAGCTGCTTGCTTCATCGCTGCTTGCGTCTTTGCGAGGGTTTGTCATGTTTCTTCCCAGATGGTGGTGAAGTCGCGGCGTTGGACATCAACTGCGAGAATGTTGCTTCAGTTATGTAGTCCTGCAGGTGTGGCAGGAAATTTGCCATACACCAGTTCAAACAGAAACATTCCCGTTGAAATGGATGCTGCCGAATTACATGCGGTTTTGTCAGTCGGAAGTTTTTGTGCCCGATCCATCCCGCGAGGTTCGCATAGTGTTCGGAGAAGCTAATGAAGTGTTGAATATGAAACACCGTTGAAATTTGAAATTGACTGCCATATGGAGTCATCAGTTCGCGCCAAAAACGGCTAGTGAATTATCTGTCTCTATTGCTCGTGATGGTTCTCGGCATGACGTGTAGCGACACAATGTTGTTGAAAAAAAATCATGCTCTCCCCTCGGTGGTGACGGTGATCGTTCCCAGGATAAAATAGGACATCTTGGAAAACCTATTGACAACCACGAGGATTGCGTAATATCCCTTAAGCGTGGCCGATAGTCCCGTGAAGAACTCCATGGAGATGTCAGCCATGGTTCCGTCAGAATAGGGAGGGGCTGCAAAAGTTTGGATGGCCGTGTGCTACGAGATTTTGTCGCTTACGTGTGTCACAAGATCTGCAGAAGTTGGCCACGTCAAATTGCATCTTGTCCCACCAGTAGTTTTTTGCTAATTTTTTAAAGCGTCTTGTTTTCCTTGAGGTGTCCACTTAGACCGGTGTCGTGCCATTCTTTCAGTAGCATACGGCCAAGTTCATCGCTCGAGGGAAGGACCACCTGGCAAGTGAATCGTCGCCTCCAATAGGGTGCGTCGTACAAGAGTTTTGCCTTGTCAAAATTCACGATCTCAAATACCCACTACGACGTTGTATGCTATTCAGATGGGCGATCCTTTGGCATAGATTTCTCCTCATGGACAAGAGTCGCGCCTTTCACTCCTGCCCTTTGTCGTTTCGCGTGTGATTTTTCTATGACTTCTCCCTTTTTTTTGCCTACTGCTTGCTTTGACAGTTGCGAGCGGTGTGCCTGAATTTACCATAGTTGTAGCACGTTGGCGTGTCTTTGTCGTTGATGGCGTCCACTTTCATCGGAGTCGAGGATTCCCCTGAATGGCCTTTTTTTATTTCCACGATGAAGGTGGTTGGGAGGTCGCTAGCCGTAGGATTCTTGGAATTGAGCGTTGTAGCCCGTGCTGTTAATCCTTTTTCTTGCTGTGATCATCTGTGGGAAGTCTTTTTGGATGCCAAAAATGGCAATTGCTCAATGGATGCCCCGCATGAGGCCATTGTTGTAGTGAAAAGAGAGTTCATCGTGAAATCTCTGTGTGTACTCTACCACGCCAGATTATTGATGCAGACGTTAGAGTGTGTATCGTGCGTCAAAATTTCCGTCCAACCGTCTGAATCATGCGAGCATCATGCGCGAGAATTCGTTCCAGTCAGTTGGTGACGTCAGCGCATCTTGCCATTGTGGGTTGACTTGCTCCAAGGGTAGAACGCCAACGGCCGGTGATATGAGACGGGCGGCATTGGCCATCGATGAGGTCCCGCCGGTCTCGTATTGCCGTTGGATGGTCCTTAGATCTGACCACACACTTAGCGCCGTGATACGCAAAAGCGTGTCCGCGAGGTCAATCTTTTTTTGTTCGTCGTTGACCCCAATAGCGGTGAAGTACACCTTCAAACTCGTCAGCCACATGTATACTGTTTGTCCTTTAGAATTTCCAGGATTGTACGGTTCTAGTGGAGCCGGATGAATTTTTGGTTCACTTGAGACTTGAGAATTTCTCTCGAAGAGCATCACTTCATGTGCGCCTGCATTGTGCAGGGCCTCCATTGTGACGCTGAGCTATTCCAGCAGATGGCTGTTGATCCCTTCAAGCAAGGAGATTTGTTTCACTAGTTCCTCGTTGATCCGTGCATGTCGTCTGGTGCCACCTGTCGTTCCTGCTGCAAACGTTGACGCTGTCGATGGGGGCGGCTGGTTTATCGTTGTCTGGTCCGCAATCGGATTGGCCTTCAGAGCCATAGGATTTTATCCTACACATAACCTGCCACACCAGAATTTTCTGCCGCTTCGGTGCTTGTGTGCATAGGCACGTTGTGCTCCTCCAGCGTCGAAGCCGTCGCCGAAGACCTACTGCCGATCGTTGGCTGCACTCGTTCACTTCACGTCGTAGTTGCTAAGTTTACGATTTCTTAATGTGTGAGATGCGTTGACGGCTTGTGCAAGGTAGTAGTTGGATGCCTCTCCAGCACCGCTGTGCTCTAATACCAAATGTTATAATGAAAGGAGCGTAGTTGGTCAACAGGTACATGTTGCAAGGCAAGACATAACTTAGAATTTGTGACAGTTGAGTAATTTATAATAAGCGGTAAGTGTACATCGATGACATGTGTCTAAATGATTGGACACACACACACACACACACACACACACACACACACACACACACACACA
>SZWC01026213.1:13270-33012 GCA_023375785.1 Penium margaritaceum
GATAGATAGATAGATAGATAGATAGATAGATAGATAGATAGATAGATAGATCAATCTCATTCAATGAACTGTGAGTTTACATGTGACATGCAAGTTTGAGATCTCCACCACAGTGGAATCAACAAAGAAGGCACAAGCCACCGGTAAAAAGAGCACACAATCTAAGGTCTGGCATATGGCCCTGAACTCGCGCCGGTGATCCTGACCAACTCAACCTGTCCCTCTACCCCCGCTCCACAAAGCAAAGGTCTGCCACAGATGGTCCCTCATCCCTCCTATACAGCACTCTCCATGCCCTGGCAATATCCTAGTCCAGAGACGTGTCCGCCGCCCGTTCTGCAGCCCGCTGTCGCAGCTGCTGCGCCTGCGCTCGTTGAAGGGCCACTGCCATGCGCTGGTTGAGGAGGGCTCGTAGTAGAACCGACACCCCTGTTGTACCTCCTTGTCGGGCCAACCTCCGCTCGGTCGCCTCTGACAATGTCCGCAATACCTTGCCGAGGCCTCGTGAGAAGGCCCCCAGGGTCTCCATTGCGGGAAAGACAAACTCCATATGGTCACGCTCCGCCTCGTGTCGCCATCGTCCATACTTCCTCTCCTTCGTGCGCACCGCATCCTCCAATGCCACTCCTGGCCGCTCTGCCGACCTCCTCCCCAGACTCGGCCGCTGCGGGTCGGCGATGACCACGTCCATCACAAGTGTGTGTTCTGTGGCTGGGTCAAAGCATGTGATATCCAGACGCCCCTCTGGTAGCAGGCCTACGTGCTCGACAGTCACCCCGCCCATCCTGCTCTCGCGTACCACTGCTGCCATCTATACACTCATACGAGCAGAGAAACAAGAGTTTTATTATGAGCCAACACTCATACGCCGTGTATGAGTGTTGGCTTGCACATCCGTAACATGAAGATAAGCTTGGTCCCCATCGACGCTGTTGTGTTTTTGTTGGATTGTCCCATGCCTCCAAGGCGTGGAGTTTTTGGGATCCCATGAGCCACCGCTTTGTGGAAAGCCAAGATGTGTCATTGTACGAACATATGACATACAGAAAATTCCAAAAGTTGAGACATGCTATCAAGCCAATAACGTCAGGGTGCTATCCTGAATATGTCAGTGTTCCAGTGTTAGTTCTGCATGCGATCGCAACACCCTCCATGCAGAGAAGAACAGACAGGAGCACACCTATACCTTCTGACCTTCTGACTTCTGCTGACCTTGCAGGCACAGAGTTCAGTGCTCCAAAGTCTCAACTTGGTCTGCACACTCATGATTCCTCAAAACACACTGAGAGTGCTGAAACACCGTCTCCCGAGCCAGTCAGACAGTCCTTGGATGTCAAAAAGATTTTCTTTAGTTGTGTTCCCAGTGGGCAAAAAGGAAAAGGGCCATGGGAGGGACGCCACTCCCTCCCCTGACCCTCTGCCTGTCTATCCTATGCTATGCTACCCCATTTGTTGGGATCAGGAGAGAGGGTAATCTCATGCCTCGTCCTGTCCACTTTGTACCTGTGATTTGATGATAAGTGTGTGACGAGCAGCATATGTATCTACAAGGAATGCGCACCATTGCAAAGTAGATGTGCGGAAAGGGGAGGAGCAAGGTGTGGTGACGTGTACCATCAACAGCAAATACGGAAGCGACACACACAAGGACACCAGACACCTCTCGAACATTTATTTGTTATTGATCGGTTGATCAGTTGATTGACGATCTACATGGCCTGATCATATCTGCATCAATGGTCCACGACCAAGCTATAAATGAAGATCACAGCCAAGATCAGGGAAGGTTCTGAAGACCTACATCAAGACACAGTGTGATCGCACCCCTACACAGTCACTGAAGATAGCTTACTTGAGACGGAATATGCCGACTTGCACTGTGCTAGCCTGTGGGGTGAAACGGCATGTGCAAAACGAAGAACAGCCAAGAAATCACCAGGATAAAAGCCAGCAGTAGCACACTTTGTTCTTTGTTCTCTTTCATTACCAAAGTATTTTCAAGACCATAATCTGCCCCAAGGTGTCACTGGGTTTCTCTTTGGTGTTTGCTCTCAAAGAACCAATTGGTTCTTTGAGAGAAAAGTTTTTGTGACTGGTGCGCCTGTCAAGTGAACCTTTCAAAGGCATTCAATGATCCAAATCATCTTCACGGGAACATCCACATGTAGAAAATTGACAGCTCTATCACAAAACAAGTCTCACTAAGCTAAACCCCACTATGGTTGGACCACTCACGCTGTCCGAGGCCAGGGGGCATCCCAATGCTGCTGAGTGGGAGAAGGCCATGATGGCGGAGCTCAATTCTCCCATGGAACATAGAGAATTTGAGCTTGTGCCTTTTCACCCTGGTCGACAGGCCATTGATGTCAAATGGGTATTCAATCTGAAAAGGAACCTGAAGGGATTCACTGAAAAATACAAAGCTCGATTTCATCAAATACTTTGACAATAATTCACAGAAAGTTGTGCACATGTTGAAAAATGTAGAACCATCGGTGCGCTCATGGGGGTTGCCACACACAAAGACTAGGAAATCCATCAAATGGATATCCAAAATACTTTTCTGAATGTTCCCCTTGAGGAGTTGTACGTACAACAACCTGAGGCGTTTGAGGACGGGAACGACTGCAGGTGGTTGCTTATAAAAGCCCTCTATTGACTGAAGAAATCACCTTGCTGTTGGAACAAAGAAATCCTGCAGACACTAGAACTTGATGATTTCATTAATATTTTGTGTGATCTTTCTCTTTTCTTGTAGTGGAAGAAAGACGTCCCTGTTACATTCTTGTCCTATGTAGATGATCTTCTTATTCTATTCCCATCCCTCTGCCTTATTGCATCCACAAAGCCACTGCTCACCCAGAATTACAGCATGACAGACTTGGGCGATTCTATCAACTTTTTGGGTATGACCATCAAAAGATACAGGGATGCATGTGTGCTCAGCTTGCATTAGGAACAGATCATTGCACATATCACCACATTTTTTCAAAATCTCATACAACATCCTCCACAACAGAAGTCACCAATAATTCCAGATGTTTGGCTCACCTCTTGGATGTGCATACCACTGACTACGGACAAGGCTGTGATCCCACACTGTATTGAAAGATCACTGGTATCCTATCGTACCTGGCATCCACAACACACCTTGACATGTCATGTGCAGTCAATGTGCTGGCCCAGTTTATCAATAACCATGCACTAAGCATAAAAAAGCATTGCTGAAGGTGCTACGCTATGTGTTGGACACGGCTAGTCTTAGTTGGTCTTAGCTCCCACATCCCATCCTGTCTTGGATGGCTTTTGTAGCAGTGACTATGCTTATGACTGTGGACCTCACAGTCCTGGTGGCTTTGTCTTTCGTGTGAGGGGTACAGTTGTGTCTTGGTGCATTGCAAAGTAGTCTTGTGTGGCACACAATGTGGCCGAAGCTAAATACATGGCACTGGGTGAGGCAGCATATGAAAAGGTTTGGCATGTGCGTTTGCTTGCTGAATTGAGTTTGGATACACAAGCTATGCCACTCTCTAGCGAAAGCTNTCTCTCTCTCTCTCTCTCTCTCTCTCTCTCTCCCTCTCTCTCTCTCTCTCTCTCTCTCTCTCTCTCTCTCTCTCTCTCTCTCTCTCTCTCTCTCTCTCTCTCTCTCTCTCTCTCTCTCTCTCTCTCTCTATATATATATATATATATATCTACATATACATATGTATACATGTATACATGTGTATGCATATACATACATGTACATAAACTTATTTCCACCCCCCTCTCTCCTTACTCCAATGAATCTCCTCTAATGGGTCGCCGTCGTACATTACATTTTGTCTCCTCCCCCACCTCTTCTCTTTTCTCCATGACCCTCCATCCTTTTGGCTTCTCAGCTCCCTCCCCACCCTCTTGTTGTCCTTCACCACCACCCTTCAACCTCCTCTATCGTCTTCTCCAAGCCCTTCTCTTCTTCTAAGCCCCTCCACTGTTGAACCTTACAAGTCATGTTCCAAGTTTATTGATGTTCACCCCACTGTCGGCATTGCATTGCCTACTTGAGTGCACATTGACATTGATCAGTCTCTTGACTTCCTTCATGCTTTCCATCCTTTCCTTGCTCATTCTTTTTCCCTTCGCCTCAATTCAAATCCTACCTTCTCCCCTTCCTTGCACCCTCATTGATATCCACCACGTCATTCTCCTCCTCCTCCTCCTCCTCCTTCTCCTCCTTCTTCTTCTCTTGCTCCTCCTCCTCCTCTTTCTCATCCTCCTCCTCCCCACCCTCCTCTTCCTCCTCCTTCACCATCTTCCTCCACTTTCTTCTCCCACTTCTTCCCCTCTTCCTCCTTTTCCTCCTTTCTCTATCGCCCCCCCCTCCTCCACCGCCTACTCCTCTGCCTCGTACCCCTCCTCCTCCTCCTCCTCATTTTCCTCATCCTCCTCCTTCTCTTGCTCTTCCTCCTCATCATTCTCATCCTTGTCCTCGTCCTTTTCCTTGTCTTCCTCTTCTGCCTATTCCTCCTCCTCCTCCTCCTCCCCCTCCTTCCTTTCCTTACCCTTCTCCGCGACCTGCTCCTCATCCTCCTCACTCGCCTCCTAGAATTGTGTTTGAGGACACCAACCCAACTTGTTGAGATTACCTCATTTGCTACATTTGTAGGTATTCTGCGAACTCATTGAATCTTACTTCTTAATCTAAAAATTCTATCATTCTCATCACTCCACATCTACATCCTAACCTAAAACGTGGTTACCAAATCTTACAGTACTTCATCCATTTGTATGCAGCTGCAAATCTAACCCTCCTCCATACAGATAATTTATAACTAACCACCCCTGATCCATGTACTTTCAAACATGTAAACGATGTTCAATCACCCGGTGAGGATGATTGAAGGAAATGAATACATTTAATGAGTAATTTTCATGCACATTTTGAGGAGCCCCAGTGAAGCAAGTGATGGTTAAAGTAGTGTTATGAAGCTAACAAGAAACCCCCTATAATGAAAAATAGAGCTGAAATGTTTAAGGTGAATCTTCAACAAAGCAATTCATGCATTTGGCTTTAACTGGTACATTCTTACTTCTACACCTACATTTTCCCACACTTTGGACATTGTTCCTCTTCTTCACGTAGGTGTGATCTGATTTTGTTTATCTTCTTTGATTGAAAAATGATAGACTTCATTTTTTCAACAAGATTTCATTTACAGTTATGGATACATTGTGTAACTGTTGCGTGCATTTTGAAGCCTTTTGTAAATTTGCATGCAAGCACATAGGCTAGAGTATAGTCCCCATTTGCATTGAACCCGTTTTTTAGTGATGGATATAATCAAAGCACAATCCTTTGGGCTTGGAATCTTCCATATCTTGAAACTCTGTATCGTCCAAACAAACAAGTTCTTGAAAATCTGAGATGTTGTACATAAGTGACAATCCGGCCTGACGTAAGTCTTGGAATTACAAATAGCCTTAAGCTTTCATGTGCATTGTTCAAGAAGAATAGATTTTATCACGAAGGCACATCAATAATTCCAACGGATTTTGCCATTATGTTTATAAACATTTCAGTTTCTATACTCCAGAACTATGTGAAAACTCATCAACAATTTTTTTTAATATGCCTGCATTTGAATACCTTCCTTGAAAGAATCAGTCCAAGAGGAAACAAGACAGTAAATTGTTAAAAATGTTGCAATGTTAAGAAACAGAACATATTGGTACCATCTCATGTGTTTGTGCCCCTCCGTTGTTCCACGCTGATTTCACTCAAAGGTTAAAAATATGGCTGAAATTGACAAAGTCATTGCTCTTGACGACATCGTCCAAAAAGCATGGAAATGAGATTGGAGAACAGACCCACAAAGGAAGACTATGTATTGCTCGTTGTTGAAATGTTTGATCCAATGCCTTTTGAGAAACTCTGTTAGAATAGAGACAATTCATCACGTTTGAACACACTTTCATTACTTCTATTAACCTGTCATGAATTCTTCTGATCATTGAGTGCTAGTGTGCAAAATAAGTTTCTCTGTGGAGTGGTGCTCGAGATCTCCAGCAATGTTGCCATTCCAAACAATGCAACTGCTCATAGCTCAATAGTACGGACATTCATAAGCATGGAAGACTCCTCAGATGCTGGGTCGTGTTTTTAACCGCATCGCATAATGTTCGGATGTGGTTCCTTCAACGTGAGTGAAAATTCAAATAGGGTACTGGTGAGATCTATGTTCCCCTCGGTGACTGTTCATTTGTTTTTCGTAACAATGCAAAACATGTTTAAAATCTTCCAAAGACATGTTGACTGCCACTGCTTCTGTGAAAAATGTATAGTTTTTCTGAAATGTGCTTAGTGAACTTGAACCTTTTCTAGAATCATGGTTTTGGATGATTTGAACTAATCCTTACGGAAAACTTACTAATGGGGGCCATTGGTTGTACAAACATAATGCAAAGAGACTTGTGCATTTTTTGGGCAATGTACATACAACTTGTAGTACAATTGCACATACATTCACTGAATACAGGTTTTTGAAACAGTGGGGAGGGTATTTTAACGCCAACCGACATCCCCATTTGAAAACAGCTCACACACTTCTTTGTTCTAAACCTTTGTCACTATCCTCACACCCACCCACCCCTCCCCCCAACCCCGGATACAAGAAAAATGTATGGGTTGAATATATGACCAATCACCTTACTCCTCAAAATTTTGAATCAACAAGGGTATTGGGAAGTGAACATATCAGTGAACACGGTCTTTAGGGAAAAACTAATACTTTGTACACATGATCTCTAATAACCAACACCTTAAACATTGAATGTATGTCGGGGCTCTAATTGCATGAATTAATGTTGATGATTTCTCAAAACATTTTTCATGTAATAATCCACTTCTTGATACACCAGTTGTTGAGTGTATGAGTTTATGGTGATTAACCATAACTCATGGGTTGAATGAATAAGGGACTGTACATGACAATGTTCTGCTTGATTTAAAAAATAGATACACTGTTGAATGCAACAATATCAACATCAGAAATTTTTTGAAGGATTGCGAGCACCATTTAACCATACAAAGATTTTTGCTATAGATTAGCTATTTTGTGAAGGGTACTAGATAGGCAGATATTTGAAAGAACATGAATGAGAAGTCTGGCAACATCATTTTGAGATTATTCAACTTGAAACGTTCTCTAATGAGAGAACTTAAGATGTTCAATATCATTGCAAAATGCTAACTTGGGTTGGTTGTGAACATCCATCCCATAATGAGTTGGGGCAAACGATTGTATATTTGCTCAAGGAATGGAGCCTTATCTAAATCTTGTCAGAAAAGCATAAGGATAAGACAGGTTATCTTTGAGCCAGAGGAAGCCAGAAACAAACAATAGTCATGCAGTTAGGCATTCATTCATTACACAGACGTTTTCAACCTCATTTGATTCTGGGCTCCTTAACAAGTTTAGTACTCTATTTTTTTCATAGTTCACAAAAAAATGTCTATTTCAACTTAGCCAGAAATTTACACAAAACCTTTGGTGAAACATTTTATGTAAAAGCTATAAAAACCATTACATCTCCCATGAGACAAATGATGGTTGGTTTTTTTCACCTACGTCAAGAATAATGTTGCACATACCACATTCACTTATAAAGTTTATGCAAAAAATTTAGTAAAATGCATGTACATTGAGAAAACGATGCTCAAAACATAACACATCACCCACAAACTTGTCTCATACAAGCCCCCCCCCACGATTGGAGACCCACAATTGTTAGTTTGCACTCACATCAGGGATACACAAGGCAATTCACTACGGTATTGTGTTGATATGATGCACAACTTTTCAAACCGTAGTACACTATCACATACACTTGCTTCATAAATTCATCCCTCATCCCCCCCCCTAGTTAACACAGTACTGTCACTTATGATTTTTCACACCAGAGAAGGTAGATCATGCCACACTTTACCCAAAAGTGTCAAAACTACAATACAATGCCGAAGTCACTCACCTCATATGCTTTATCCCCCNTTTTTCCCCCCCCCCCCCCCCCCCCGTTTGAACAGAAATATTTTCCTCACATGGAACTCACAAAATGAATTCATGACAAACTACAACACACTAGTGTATACTTCTTGTAATCTAGCCTTCGTAAGGCGATACACTATCCCATACAGTGGGAACATACACATTTTCCTTCCCCCTCCCCCTAAAAACATCATCCAAAGATCCACTATTATGGTCATGAGCCTTGAATGTCAAAGGTCATTTTCTTGCAAGCTTTAGTTGGAAGCTAACAATGTAGGCTATGTGTACACTTTCTATAGTGAATAAAAGAACAATTATTGAGGATATCTCACACAAATTTACAACTTCGTAATCTCAGGAATCCTTCTCAACATGCCAGTGGAAGAAGAGTGGGTGTAATAGTCCAAGAGGTATTGAAAACATCATCGAATAAAGAGATATTACAGGACACAGAATCCAGTAAAAACATATACGAGTGTGCCACATGAAGGATCTCCGTCTGTAGAGTAACTTGAAATGATAAACACACTGGCCTCTTTAAGCATGGTTTCAACTTTCCAATCAAATGAAAAACTCAGTTTGCACCTAGAAGGAGAAAACATAGAGTGCCCATATGCCAGCGTAAACTTGGCTACAACTGGACCCGAGCATCAACCCTACATCCAGCACGCCACACAACCAGATATACACAATTCGTTATAAGCAGAGCCAAATGGTGATGTTCGCTCCATGCTTTATGCATCTAGTCATGCAAGCAGAGGGAGAAATCATAAAAATGTTTCATAGACTGAATTTGTGGATGTGTGTCTGAATGCACCATTTTTCATGTGAATAAGGTGTGGGGTTAGTGTAGCAAGGAAATACCAATGCCCCTCATGAAAGAAGGTGAGAGGTGATTATGAGTGGACAAGTCAGTCAATTTTTATCATGTATCATATCCACATCATGATGATTCCGTGTGTAATCATTTTGTTAACATAGCAATGATTTGCATTGAATTTTTTTATGAAATTGTGAAACATTCCATTATTGGAAATGTGCTGGTGTTGGTACAACTAGTGTGAATGTGTGCGCGGAAATCGTTCAGCTCATTTGTAAGGTTGTGCAACAGATCTGTCTCGCAAGAAGTATTTCCCACATCCATGTAGTTATCACATTCAGTGGTTTACACCGCACACCCTTCATTCCTGCGATCCAAGGAAACTCTATTGGAACAAAGGAGAAACCTACATCTAAGAATATATGTAACGTATTTGGCAAGAAGATTCAGTGAATACGTAGGTATGCCAGTAACAAACGAGAGTACATGACATTGAGATCGATGTGAGCCCTTTATCCAGTGTTGATTTGAGAAAAGATCACAAGACGATGATTAAAAAGAATATACTATGAAGAAAAGAGTTCCAACACAAGAAAACACGTTAAGTCAATTGGACTAAAAGGAAATTGTTGTCTAGGAATGTGAAACCTTTGAGATCCTACATGGTTATCTTTCCTTCTTGCTTTTCTAAAGATAACCACTTCATCACCACTGCCATGTAAGGTCCACATCACTTAACGTTTGTGGAAATCAATCTTCTTACCTAAATATCTCATATACAAGTGAACAACAAATGATTCATTGACATTAATTCCTTCTTTTGTAACACTACACTCATGTAGGTAAGGTGCTTTTTGGAAATTTTCTGAGGTGAAGTATAGAGTATATGTAAAATTATCCATTAGTTTTCATGTCCAAATTTTGGTTCCAACGAGCACATGTGAATGATGATTAAGCCATGGTTGGACCCTCTATTATGATTTTCCTTCCATGATTTTGATGTCAATCTATCATATACTTGAGTAGAAGTAGAAGTAAAGAATATATTCTCCCGTTAGTAGACCTTATCAAATATGATACTAAAACAAAAAACTCAAATTGTTCAAATATTAATGTCAATGTACTTCAAAGCATTCTTCTGCTTGCATTTAGATACATACATGTAAATGAAACCTACTCAATATGATAAAAATTGGCATTATAGTCAGTATGTATGTTTTCAAAACTCAAATCTCCTATCATGTAATAGTATAGAATCTAGCAAGCATCTAAGGAATATTTGATCCCTTCCTCACTTGATGTTGGTGGGAAGGTAACAAAACATTCGGTGATAACTTCTTTAGCTTTACCTTTTTAATCAGGAAGGAGTAAAACGAATTGCCTTGAGTTTTAATCAAGAGAAAGATTATTTTTAAATGCTATGTGTTACACACAAATTTTGCGAGGGAGTTGATTGAAGTCAAAATTAGACATTGATGTTCAGTTGAGGGAATTTTGAATCCAAAATTCATTCCTCAATTAACGAATCATTGGGGCCCTTTATAGGTTGTATCCTACATGATTCCACACCATTACTATTACAACACAATATAGAATATAAAACAAAGAGGCTTTCTGGAAAAATATATAACTGGCAAATCATGCCTTATATTGGCAAGTCATACAGACACATTTCCAAGATTGTTGCTCTGTGTGAAAAGATAAAAAATCATCCTTGCACTTGTTTGCAAAAACGTGTTTTTCATCAGCTTCTCTAATTTAAACATGAACATATTTCATTAGAATTGAACCATCAAGCATGATATCGATGTTCATGAACACAATTGTGAAAATCATCACACATAAAAGCATTTCTACTTACATTATTGGCCTTCTGTTGCAATACCTCTTCCATTTTAATAGACTGGTCTGAATGATCTTATAATCGATATTATTACAAAGAAAAAGAGAGAAATTCATCAAGAACCTTCCATGCTTCTAAGAAATCATCCTCAAATATAGAAGTTCCTTGGGTTTCATTCGAATAGAAATGATAGAACTCCTTTTGGTGCAAATGAAGATTCAATGCCACTACATTCCCATTCATTTTAACTTTTAATTGCTTAAAAGATTAGTAAATTGGTTCAAGGCTTCTTTGCATCCAAGTTATTCTCAAAAGTAGTCTCTTTACTATGCTTTTGCCTTTTCATCGATGTTGAGAATTGGGTTCATTTTACAAAGGTGATGCATTTATCATACACATATCCATATTTATAAAAGAGAAAAAGACTTCATTTTCCGTGCAATATTGTATTGCAATTCACTCTGTTCATGATTTCATAAAACTTCTTTGTAAAACAGTTATTGTTTTCATGATGATTTTGAAAGATTCTTTAATGCATGGATAACACAAAAAAAGTTTGTGCACTCCCCTTAACTGGCTTTTGGGAACGCCATTTATTTTTGTGAAAAGCAGGTTTGCACAAGTAGTCTAGAATGGAGACGTGGGTAGTATCATGAGGAAAAGCAAGAATCATTGCATCACCACATGCCTACTTTAAGTGAAGGAAATTGCATTAGGTGATGAAACGCAGGTTGTGCGGTGGAAATGTCTTTCAAAATGCCTTATCATTCATGTTTTGATATTCTCCTCATTGTTTTCAACAGAAGTGTAATTTTTATTCAAGTTATTCACTCACATCATCATATAACCAAGCAAATTCATGTTGCACATGCATAGACGAAAGATCTATTTCACAAAGTGTACTTATGGAACTACTCTCCTCTTTTCATGAACAAGCTATAAACCTCACATTGGATGATCCATGAAAAATCAAGGTGCAAGGAGGGGCGTGAGATTTGGCCCCGTATTCACATGAATTCTATTGAAAAATCATATATTTTCTGCTCCTCGTGATATTGCATCAAATGTTTTGAGGTTACGCTTCATTTCATGATTTTCTCAGTTTTGACCCTTGATTGCCTCTCTTGTGAACTATACACCGGGATTAAATCACTAACAGGCTCTAATTATACAGAACACTAATGTTTTGCTACTGCAAAGCAAAGCATGTTAATTTCCCTAGCACTTTTAACACTTTTTCATTGTTATGGACCTTATATGGGTGGCTCTCTGCTTATGTGTGTTAGGATATTTAATTCATGATGATGCTCTTGATCATCCATTCTGTGTTTATCTCAGGCTAGGTTGAACTCTGGAAGATAGAACTTTAGAAAAACCTACATCTAAGAAAACATGTAACGTATTTGGCAAGAAGATTAAGTGAATACCTATGTATGCCAGTAACAAACGAGAGTACATGACATTGAGATCGATGTGAGCCCTTTATTCAATGTTGATTTGAGAAACGATCACAAGACCATAATTAAAAGGAATATACTATGAAGAAAAGAGTTCCAACACAAGAAAACACGGTAAGTCAATTGGACTAAAAGGTAATTTTTGTGTAGGAATGTGAAACCTTTGAGATCCTACATGGTTATCTTTCCTTCTTGCTTTTCTAAAGATAACCACTTCATCACCACTTCCACCTAAGAAGGTGCTGAAACTTATAATTTTTTTTTGGAAGAACATGAGATCCGTGCATCAATAGCTTTTCAACAGAAGAGGAGAGTCACCTAAGCAAGCGTATTTCGTATCATATACATTGTGTTAACCCATGTAATCAATGGCCCTCAAGGAACTTGCAAAAGTTGCATATAAAGCAGAACGAGGTAAAGCAATGTAAAAGTAGTTCAAGACAAAGTAAAGTTTTAGATGAAATAGGCATGATCTGTTTCTTTTGAGTCTTGTTCTCGTTCCTTACATCTCCATAAGGCAATTCAAAGAAGACCAGTTGAAAATTTAAAGGGATAAAACAAAGGTGATAGCATGAAATTTTTCAATACATTTGCACGATTGTCAAGAGGGGTGAACAACATGGATGGAGACATCATCAATGTATAGTGCAACTTGAATGCAATGTTGCACCACTTAGATGTCTTTGGTGTAACAATGATGCACCAGGATCTCAAAAATATTGAATTTTCTTATGTTATTTGACATTAAGAGTACCTACAACATGCATGAATGTAGCTCATGCAGGAGGATGTACCACCTTGTGACATTTGCAAATGCACTGAGTCTACATACTTGAATTTCATTGAACTAGTTGTTAATTTTAATGCACTGAGTCCACAAGACAAATCTCCCTCCAATGTAAGACGCTTAACCACTCCTACTATGGGATACTATTACATCCAATTCATGTTCAATAAAACAAATCAACTTCCTTACATGCCATCTAGTACTTGTATACCAAATAGTTATTGCAGTGTATCCACTGTGTACCAATGGACTCAAAGCAAGGCCTTGTTGCAAAGACTACATGGGTAGGTTTGAAATAAGGAAAAGGGCTCATAACCCATTTTATGTCTTAATGGGTCAAGATGGAGGCTTACATCAAGCCTTCTATTGTTAAGTGGTATAGTAGTGCATTTATGAAACTGACGTGATTGTATATAAAACATTTTGCAGTTCCCATGTGGTGCAAATAGAGCAACCACTAATTGCACACCCTCCAAGGAAGTTGGAAAATCTTTGGTTATGTTCATGACATAATAGTGGTGACCAATCGTTATCCACTCTTCCATTCGTTTGGATTGGACCTTCATACTAAAAAACATATAATGTATATCTAGTTCCTTCATGCCTTACAAGATATTCTTTGGATTGTTTATCAAAGTGGTCTCTCTTATTGACAAAGAGAAGAAAGAAAATTCATTTGGGTACATTGAAACTATTACACATGATTCCCCCAAAATTGTTTTCTCAAGTACTATGTGTTGCTGCTTTGTAAACACCCATTCACTAGAACAAATGCTAACACCACCTTCCAAAGTTGTGGAGACTCGTCTATGTAGTTCTCATTTTAAGTGACAAACAATAAAAATTTAAGCATCCATTCCTATCAAACACACCATATGTATCTCCTCTCACGATGTCCCATCAATAAAGTATTTCTTCAATTATGGAAAGCATATTCCTTAATCAAAATGTGTTGCTGTTTTAAATAAAATGTGACAACTAGATTACTTGCAGACATGTTTTACATTTCCACTCAATTTGGTAATCAACAGCTAAGAATATCCTTTTGTTGTGATTTTTGCCTATCTTTTGAAGGGTACCATCATCATGGTTTGAAATATCAAATACCCACTTTGACTCTATAGCTCTTTGCCCATTTGAAAATTCTACCTTCTCCTATGTGTCAAATGCAAAGATATCAATCATCTCTTCCTCTATAATCTGTTTGAACAAAAAATCCTCTCGAAATGAGATTGCCTACTTGTACATATATCAAATACACATGTTTTATTAGAACCCAAACTACTGAATGAGCCCACAATTATGTCTAGGCAACTCACAACAACCCCTTCTTGTCGTGTAATCATGGATGGATTTGTAATGGTGTTGCAGACGCATTTTTCTAAATTCCTCTCTTATGCAATGAATTAACTTCAATTGAGATGCTCCTCCCCGTTGTTTGAACATTTCTCAACTATTTCAAGTGTTCCTACCCTTTATGATATCTCCAACATTGGTCACATGGAAAGTGCTTTCGATCTTGCATCACAAGGAACTTATTTACAATAGGAGTGTTAGGGTGCTGTTATGATTGTTGTGGCATGGATCAATGTAGGAGGTAATGGAAGAGGTGATGCGGCCATTGATGGTAATGGTGTTGATGGTGATGATGGTGATGTTTTAACTATTTGATTTTGTATTATCACAATCATGGTATCGATTAGGTGGTGCCTAGAATCATGTACTGTATTCAGGTGTAATGATCTTAGTTATTAGAGATAATGAAGATAAAAAAAATGACCTTACGTGTAGAGATGGGTCTAGCATGGAAGTCTAAGGTTCCTTCAACAACTGAGTGATATGGCGCACTTGATGAGTGTGTTGAAGTGCACCTCTTTGCTTTGTGGTGAACTATTCCAGGCAAAACCACTAGTCTCAGATCTTCACATGAGATTCTATGATACGTTGACTCGTAAGACCAAAGGAACGCCAATCCTTCAATGTGCAAATCGGGTAAAGTCAACACTTTTTTGTATCATACTTGCTTTAGTGCAATAGTACGTGACCATGAGTAATACAATTACGTATCGATACTTCATTTTTCAATGCCTTACCGATGAGAGTGAGTGGGGTTGTGACAACAGTTTCTTGGTCTTAAATATTTAAGTCAAATTGTGTTGAAAACTTCACTCTTGTATGGTTTATATGGATTTAAAATTTTATACTAAATACCTCAACGTGTCAAAACTATTTGAATCATAATCCAGTAGATTATATCCCTTTTAACTACCCAAAAATTGTTACGTGTGACATCATTCATGCTGCGCCCTACTAAGCCAGATAAGAGTTGGTGTTTTTTCATGTCCTTTCTCCTTAAGGAGGAACTCTCTATCATCTAACGTCGTGAAACTTAAATTTGTGCACTTTTCACATTTTGATTTCATGATTCTCATATTCAATAAGAAATGGGCACTTTTTTGTTTCTTGTATGCTCACCCAAAAAAAGTTGGTGAATAAGGATTACTTGTCATATTCACCCATCGGTCACCCCTGGATCCTTCATTTTTGCTGTTCATGCGATGTGTTTTGAAAGGTTAACATGGAAAATGTGGTCAACCATTGGATGGAGTGTCCCTTGAGCCTTGCAATGGTCTACAAGGATGAGCGGATATCCAAGTCTCGCAGCTCATCTTGAGAGGACCTTCAAGGTTGACCCATCTTTAAAAAGAATCTTGATCACATGCACGTTAAAGAAACTACGATTAAAATAATTTAATAAATGATTCGTCCAACTACTTAAGACTTAT
Source organism: Penium margaritaceum (assembly GCA_023375785.1). Taxonomy (NCBI): domain Eukaryota; kingdom Viridiplantae; phylum Streptophyta; class Zygnematophyceae; order Desmidiales; family Peniaceae; genus Penium; species Penium margaritaceum. The sequence goes on from SZWC01026213.1 coordinate 28,991, forward strand.
ATATGTAGCATGTTCAAGAATAAAAACAAATATTTTATACGAATTTAACATTCATTATGGTATATGTAATCGTCAATGAAACTAGAAAGGTACAATACACCTTTAATAGACGTTGATGTGCATTAATGGCATTCTTTCTAAAAGGTCGATATGGAGATTTTGGAACAGATCTCTTCTTCTATGTTCATGATCAGAGTACTTTTGTGGAGAAGTATTCTTATCACAGGAGGACAGAAATGGCTGACATCTATAGTGCCTTTTGGGCATTTACATGTCAAGTCTTTTAGCTGGATGAACATAAGTTAGCTCTTGAAGGAACCCTAAGATGATTTTAGGATGGAGTTTTGCACAAGTTGTTTGATTTGATGTTATCAAGTTAGGTTGGGCTTATGGGTTCACCATCATTGATCGAATTGCTATTCTACATTCATCACCAAATGTTTTGCGAGAATAAACATCAAGTAGTCCCCACTCAATGCTTCACCAACCATTTCGCTCCTCTAGTATTAGCTTATCTTTACAATCCAACTTGGACCGTGAAAAAGGGTTATTTGTTTGCATTCAAGAATACAAAGAAAATTGAAAGAAAAGACCTCACCTTGCTAACCCTAAACACAGATCTCCAAATCCCTTGATCAAGTCTAACTTGCCTGATGATTTCTTCATGGATGAAAAAAAATTGAAGTAAAAAGTTTCTTGTGCGCTGTGGTGCATGGCTCTTTTACTTGGGAATCGAGTGAGACCCTCTTCTTGCACAATTTGTGATCATTGTTGTGTAGCATCTTTTTTTCCATCAATCTGGATAAGGTCTGACCATATTTAATCTCCTAATGAAATTTCACTTGAAGGATGAAAAGTTTCTTACAATATTTGATGCTAGACTTATAGCAGGGCAGAAAAAATAGTTCAATGTTTTATTCGAGTACTTAATTTTTTTAGGTCGGATTTTAGCTTTTTTCATGCTCTATCTTCAATCATGTGTTTCCTTCAACATGGTGTGTGATATGGATTTCACTACCCACTGATTCAACTCATCTAATAATGACTTAGAAAATCAAGGGGCTTTCATGCCTTTGTTGCCACCACTTGTGATACCATTAAACAACCTCTTTCTTTCTCGTGTGCTCACCCTTCGGATTGAAAATTAATTCTGCCCTACCTTAGCCAAGCTCCTCCTTCCTGGTTTTCTTTTTTCTCTCGTCGTACTTTAGCTCTTACTCTTCGTCTTCCTCCTACTCTTGTCTTTTGGATATGGTTAATCAATGGTATCTAACACAATCTATTTCTAGTGTGTACCTTGAGTGTATACTCTTCTTCATAAAAGTCATAATGTTGTAGTAAGTATCTATGTGCACGTGGCAAGTGTGTAAAGTCACCATAAAAGGATTCTTTAAGAGGGGAGTCAGTGTGCTTACTTGTCTCATGCATGCCATCCCCACATTAACTTTTGTCTTATGTGGCAAGAATGTTTTCATGAAAGGATATACCATATAGCATGCGGTTAGTGTATGTGGCAAGTCCGCTCATTCACCAAACTAAAATACTAAAGTACACTTAGTTTGTATATTTGTCTGATATGTTCTAGCACACCTTGCTTTTGTTTAATGTTTTGAGAAACGTTTCTTCTCAAGTAGGATCTCCATGCGTGGGGCTAGTGCATGTGGTGAGTATGCTGAGTCACCATACAAAACTACACTAAGTGCGTACTCAATGCACTCATTCATCTAATTTGTCCATCGCACATTGCATTTTGTCTTTTTGGTAAGTAATATCCCCTCTTAGGAAGCACTTTAGAGCGTGGAGTTAGTGTACGTGGCAATTGCGCTTATTTTTCATACTTATTAAAATGGAAAACACTTCGAGTGTGCTCAATTCTCTCATGTGACCCATCACAAGTTAGATATTGTCTGATTGTGTCACATTTTCCCAGTTGACGAAAGACATTTTGTGCGCGGGGTTAGTGTATGGCGAGTGTTCTTAATCAGCATACAAAAGTACGCTAAGAATACACTCAATGGTTCATATCTGTTCTCCTTGTTTTCCTTCTTTATTTTTTCATAAATGAAGGTGAATCTCTATCTTCATTTTTCATGAAGTCTTGCGTTTCCATGTGTATCAAGGGCACAATTGAGTGCGCTTTGAACACATTATGGGCGGCTATTCAGTATGGAAATGAAAAGGCACTCAAAAATATCCACCTGGAAACAATCAGCACAAAAGAAAAGAGGGATTTACAAGATTAGGTGCCTACGGTCCTGTGACATCATCCGAGTGGGACACACCTTGTACCTCTCGTTTCACTCTCAATCTTTCTTCTAAAGAGAGAAACAACAATTGTAAATTAGACAGGCCACCAAATTTTGCGGGGGTCTCCCGGTAAGGTGGATCCACTTGCGCGCAGTGGACATTTCGATGTGCTTTTTCGTGCATGGACATTTATGCACTTGACACTTTTGTGTGCTACTTCAGACAGGGGACAGAATTCAGTGCTCGAACAGTGCCTGGCCATTTGTTTATGCTACTGGATGGGGTGGACATTGAAGTGCTTGTACATCGACCGACCAGTTTTGTGTCCCACTTTAAAAGTCGTATTTAATTTGCATTATCCTCGACCTTTTCATTTATCCGCTTTTAAAGAATAGATCTTCTGTGCCGGCGACTGGTTGCTGACATGTGTAGACTGTGGTGCTAGATAAGAACACGATCATCCGACGTGGAATCCACCTTGACGCGCGAATTTGCGCCAGCCCTCGGCGGCCCCCGGTGTGGCCGGAGGTCAAACCCGGATATCAGGCTTGACAGAACATGCGACAGGCGCATCCATCCAAGAGCGACGATCTGTTGGATAGGCCTGACTATTGTTCATAGCTGCCATGCTGCCAAACCAAGCTTTGCCGCGCATTTCTCCAGCTTCTCCATTCAGGTGACTGCTGAAAGCTTCTTTGACCTGTTCATTCCCATGGCAATCTGCTTGTGCGCTAGGACAGGGAAAAAATAGACTTGTCAGGGGCGTCAACGAGGACGAGAGGATAATCGACAGGGGCACGCAGGATGAACCGGCGTCCATCCGAATATCTGCGTCACCCGTCCTCGTTGGACGGTTACATAACTTGATGAATAGATGGGAAAACACGGCCGCGGCGATGACCTGTCGCCACCATAATCGGCGACTATGTGGACGTCAGCACATGGCGAGCATCTACTCTGAAGACAACGAAGACATAAACGGAATTGCCTCACAGCAACTAAAAGACAACAGCGTCCTTCAACAAGGGCAACCAAGATGGGGTTACTTAAAACTTACCCGTATAAACGACTTCTTAAAGGACCCCATCGAATTCTTCTAGAGGAGAAGTCCAAACAGTGCGCTGGCCGACAGAACATAGCGGTTTCGAAAAAACAATTGGATGCCTCGGGGGTCATGTCAAGAAAAGAGCGAGGACGGAGGCTTTGACCCTCCGCATTGTACGAGTGTCGAACCTCGATCGCTAGGACAAGTATAATGCTTGTTCTGGACCGAAGGCAAGGAAAAAAACCATCAGTCGTCATTAGCGAATGAAATAAGATGAATTTGTACATAGGTATGTATATTCGTATGTGAATTCATATGTGAATATGCAAATTTATGTTCATACATGTACATGAATAATTTGATACATGAATATAAAAACATATGTGCAAGTACGTATGTACCTGTCTATGTGTACATAACACACAAAAATGTAAATCTATATACAACATTGAATGTCAACACACAACTACATTCACATTTATACGCAAACATGTATTTTTATGTATGTATATGTATATTTATATGTCAATATATATATATATGTATATATATATATTTACATGAATATGTATATATATGTATATGTATATGCATATGTATATGTATGTGTATATGTATGTGCATATGTATATGTACATGTATATGTAAATGTATATGTATATGTAAATGTATATGTATATGTATATGTATATGTATATGTATATGTATATGTATATGTATATGTATATAT
>SZWC01026214.1:0-12998 GCA_023375785.1 Penium margaritaceum
TATCTATATCTATATCTATATCTATATCTATATCTATATCTATATCTATATCTCTATCTATATCTATATCTATATCTATATCTATATCTATATCTATATCTATATCTATATCTATATCTATATTTTTCTATGTGCATCCATATCTATATCTTTATCTATGTTTGTATATATATTTTTCCTACATCAATGTTTACATCTTAATCTGCGTTCTCATCCACATCTATATCCATATCAGTATACATATCCACAACTTTAACCATATATTTATCTATATCGATGTCTAAATATTGATATTTGTATATCAGAATGTCAATGTATACCTAGATCCATGCCGATATCCATATCTACATCTTTGATGTATGTTTGTATTCAGACTTTTGTATATAATCTTTATATGTACATGGATAAATTTTTATATGTACATATATCTGCACATTTATTTATGATATGGATGTATATACAATTGAATCATGTTTTGTTTGTATGAGTGCACATGTATGTTTACACATATGTACAGATTTTTCCATGAAAGTCTACATCCATGAAAAAAACTATGTTCATATATTTACCTTTCACTTTTTCAATTCATATGTATACATTTACATATATATTTTAGTTTTTATCATCAATACCATGGTCTATAAGTATCGTAAAGCATGTCGCTAGATTCAAAAAATGATTAAGTATTTATTTCCAAGATCATTTCTGATTTTTTATGTTTTAATCAATGAAGTATTTCTAAAACAATTTGATTCAATATTTATAAAAGTTTTTTCAAATCCAATTCGAGGCTTATTAAAACCGAAATGAATGCGATTATGAACCTTCCTCAAATGCAAACAATTTTTTGTTTCTTATCCTTCCAAACCCTTTTCTTACTTCTGTTTTGATGATGATTTTGGTGTCTTCTTTTAATTCGTCTTTGAAGTTTTCAAAAAACATTGTTAAATATGATATGTATTCTTTGTTATGTCTTGTTTTGTATAAAGCTAAGCACCTATGGCTAGATGAATTCATCATTGATTCTTTGTTCAATTATCAAATGCATCATGGCATTGGGGCATCGTTCAAAAGAATTAAGCAAGGCATTACTTGTATCAAACATTTTAAACATGCCAGTTCTTGTCTTGAATGATCATTTTATCTTTCGAACTAGCTACAATGATGTTGTAATGATCTTGAGTAAGAATGGGGTCCGCTCTTTTTCTCGAAGGGAGTGAAATCATGTTATTACTTGTTCATCATAGAGTCTTCCCATTCTTGAACGGAAAAACATGTGAAGTGGAAGGTAAAGCAGTACTTGAGAAATCATGTTATTTCAAATCAAAATTTGAGTTTTCATGTGCTTTCTTCTTGAGGCAATGTAACCGTTCTACCAATTCTAGGAATTGGGTGGTTTTGATTTTACTTAGAGTAGAACAAAAGGGCTCTTCTACTCGGTGACTGAAAAAACATGAACTTGCTAACTTCACCTTGCTTCATTCATGGCATGTCCCATTATGTAGTAAAGCAAGGTGAGGCTCTAAACATCCCTCGCGGCTCTTGCTCCCATGGAAGAATCAAGGTCGGGTGATGAGCTATATTGATTTATGTTTTGTACACACAATGCCTCTTGTTTGATACAAGCTCACCTATTTTTTGCACGAGCACAGCCCACACAAAAGAAAGAGAACCCTTACATCCACCCATATGGGAACTTCATGAAAATTGGAATGCAACATTACACTTAAAAAAATAATTTCCAATCAAGATAAGAGTTTACATATGATTGCCTCCATGTGTGGATTTTCCTTAGTGGGAGATATACATATTTTACTGAGTTTCTTGTGGAAGGCACTTCATTTTATGTCTATAGACAGGTTTTCCGAAGGAGAATTGTTGCTTTTGTGTGAGACCTACATCAAATTGTAATTGCCTATGTGACAAGGTAGAAACTCTATTGTTCATTACTTAATATGATATCACATTAAATTAGCTATTGTTATCTTGGAAGTTGAATGACTTCTTGCGCCTTAGATCAAGTATGTAGGATCTTCTATATGGCATTCCCCTCGGAATTCCAAAGAACACGTTGTACACCATTTGGCATGTGTTGAGCCATAATGGTTGTTGTAGACTTGTATATTCATGACATGACTAGTAGATTGACGAAATGTGTAATTCATTCATTTTATTAGAGAATGTCTTGTGCATTCCATTTTTGCTGATTTGCCACAATGTTTCGACAACGTGCAACTTTGTTTATGTTCATTTTACAATTGAGAGCAATGATTGTGGATATTAATCAAAGTCCCCAATTTGAGGATGGCTCAACCATTAAACGTTTAGGCAAAAGAGCATTTCCTTCTCGTTTTGATGCCTTAAGCTAAATTTAAAGTAATACAAAGACATTTTCAGCTTCAAACTATCTTTCATCCATTTCCACATTGTTTTTCAATATCGTTTATATTAAATCAACAAATCAATATGTCTTTATTTTCTTGCTGCAATGAAAACGTTTAAAACTAGGTGCTATTTATAAGACCGGTTAGAATTGAAGTTGCGTCATGTTACATTAAACTTCTGCATGTGGTGAATACTTTATTCCTTTTGCCCCAAATATTCGCTACATAGGGGATCTTCTGATGTGTTGAAGTTTTTCTCATTCTTAAGGACATCATAGAATTCGTTTAATCATCCATTGGAGGGAACGTTTCTAAATTCATTTTGAAACATTTTGGAATGCAATCACTCATTTCCATTGCACCTTCTCTGTTTCATTGTTCCTTAATGACTTTTTATAAATTCCCCTTCTTAGAAGTCTAGTAATAATCCATTTTTTTCAAATGATTTGTAAACAATTTCGAGAGAAAAGTACTTAACTACCATATCTTTGCTAGGTGGGGGCTTTTGAAAGTTAGAAAACAAGTTGTTATCTTTAAGTGTAGTTATAATTGAAGGTGTTTGATGCTGCATTCATCTTCCACATGTGGTTAAGTTGTGGTAACTATGATGGTTTGAGACCCAAATTTTCATTACCTAAGGAATTTTTTGACGTGTTTTCATTTTGCTATAATAGTCAAGCACATTCTAGAATTTATCGAATCATTTCCATGGAGGTTCTCATAACTGGGATGGGGAAGATGGTTTAGTATTTTTCATCGTAATGGCCATGAATGGGAAAGGGTGTGTTTGAATGTGAGATTTCCCCACACTTGTTTACGCATTTATCCTTGTGGATGGAGGTTGGTAAAGAAATGTGATGTGGGAGGCAGATCTCATTCTTGAAACAGTGGATTAACGTTATTCATGTTTCTTTTGTTACCATGTATGAAGTGAAGCCCACAATTAGCACATATTCATCTCTTTATTCAACTTTGTGTGCGGAGTTTAGCGGATATCTCATAACTTACCAATACTAGATTATTGGCATTTTGTCATCAAACACATCACTCATTGTTCTAAACTTTTGTTTGTTCAACTCATTGTAGGATTCTTTTATATGCTTCATTCTTAAATGTATCACTTTTTTATCGTTGTTATGTCTTCATGATGGATTTTGTCCACAAATATTTCATTTATAGAGAAGTTCGGCAAAAATATCAATCATAGGCAAATAACATAATTAAATTGTAGTTTTACCCCAAGTGTTTCTACTACAGAGATATATCACTATATGTTCCATGTATGTATTTATAAATCCACATACAGATGTATATTTTAACTTTTATCCATCCCTTTAGATATACATATTTTTGGTGGTTTTGTTTTATGTATCGATCCTTGCACGAAATTTGTCTTTATACCAATAACTACCATTTTGGTTTTCAATTGATCGATTTGTATGTCATATCCATACTTAGATCTTATGGTACGTAGATATTCATGCTAATATGCATGTATTTATCCATACATTTAATTTTTTTCTTCAATGATATGAGAAGATGAATCAAACCTCTTATAATAACAACTCCATGTATGTTAAATCTCTTTACAAGTGATTTCCTTTTTTTGGATGAGTACATGTTTTTGGATAGCCCGTGGTGAACGCTGAAGGAAGACCATCATTGGACTCCGGGAAATGGCTTATGGGTGTTGAACTTTGAGTTTACATTGTTCAATTTTGTTGAAAAGATGGTTTTTGACTATTGATTGTTGCGGATTGTATCTTGTATTGGTGAAGTGTTTCTAAGGGCATCTGGGATACTTCTCGACTTTGCGTGGGAACATGTGAATATGCACCTTTTGGGGAAATTTTCTCAGAAAATCTTGTTTTATTTTTGATTCAAAAGTCAAACATTCAAAATCTTTAAATCACACTTCATGAGTGAAGTGTATACTTCTTTATGTTTTTTCATAAGCGTACATGAAGTTTTAAGATGATGTCACAAAGATGTGGCATAAATCACAAATACTTATTTACACATTTGTAGGTAGAACCCTTGTGTCCGGTGTAGGCAATTTATTGATCGTGACTTCTTTGTCGTTTATGACGGTTAAGTCATGAGTTACCCCATTCCATATGTTTAAAAGCGCTATCCACCTTTTACAAAGGATTTTGATCCCCATTGGCACTGTGTTGTGGTACTCTACCTCCGTAAGTCTCGGCTTAAAAACTTTTATCTAAGGTTACCTTGTAGTCATAGTGTCTGTGACGAGGTACCGCATCGGGTACATGGCCATTATCCAGATGTTTCCAGTTACAACTCCAGTGACATCTCTCAATGTAAAACATTTTGTGGTATAAAACATCTTGATGAAGTAAACGAGGTTTTCCAAAATGGCGGGGGGAGGAGGGGTATGGGTGGAAAGCTTTGACTGGCCTTGGTTGCCGTTGGGCAAAAAAGGTGCAAACGTTAGCGATAGCAACAAATGGTGTGACAAAGTAAAACGTTATTTTTGGGTGGGGGGGCTCAGAATCGGACATGTTAGCAAATAAAAATCGTTACCTGATGATATGAGGCTTTTCCACGTGTTACCAAGGAAATGTCTCGAAATAGACAGAATGCTAAAAATGTCATAAACTACTCAATACTGAAACGGGGTATAGTGTAGCTTGACAATCTACCTCGCAGGCCATCATGTGGTTTCTTGTGGTAAAAATCATGGACGGGGTTTATGGTTTGAAAGAGAAGGAAAATCGGTGTGTCCTAGGTTTAAAGGTGCAGCGACGGGGGTCCGAAAAGTTTTTCCTCCGAAGCCAGGTAACTGGATATTTTCTTCTAGTTTATTATCGTGGATTTCGACGGGACATGGAAATGGAGTGGGTGAACGGTGTACGTTTCGACCAGTTTTGCATGCAGAATCTTGTGGGAGCCCCAATTAATGATGTTATTTTATGGCTGGTTTACTCTGAATCCTAATGGCCCCTTCCCTTCCGTGGCCAATACCTCTGTAAACCGGTAGTTGAAACAAACGAGAGGGCATTTGACTGCGGACAAACTATTGTTGGAAAGTAGTGCACATCCAAAACTTAGTTCCTTCGGCCAAGATCTCTCTTATGCATCGTGCACCGATCTTCCTCCTATGTCTTGTGCCTGAGAATTTCTTTAATGGTCAATGTGGACTTTTTTCTGTCTGATCGCCTTGGCCGTGTCTGGGGAGGGGAGAGTGTTCGACGCCATTTCATTCACCCTTCTTTTCACGTCATAAGTCGAGGGTTCCGGAAGTTTCATGCCCTCTAAGTGGTTGAACGAGGCCATTCTCTACTACATTCTGTTCGCTCCTGTCCAGCGACACCGATTACCAGATATCCTTTTTCCTTCCTCAAACGATACATTTCGGTCACATGGACGCGAACTTGTAATAAACAGTGATCGTGCCATGACTACATACGCATTCACCATCCGATCTCGACCGAATAACACGATGCAAGAGGGACTGGTGCCCTTCCACTTCCACTGCGGTCACTCCAATCCATCCACGAACGGAGTGGGTGCATAAACATGTGAGTGGGTGCACTTGCGAATAAAATTCACACAAAGAAAACTGGCAGCTTGTCTGACGTGGGCCTAGATTGTAGTTCCATCCAGCTTGAGGTAGACCATCGCTGTTATGAATGCATGTCTGCTTCTTCAAGCGGAGACGAGGTTGCTTTGTCCCAAGATTGTTCTGTTATTGCTTCTTGTCCGAGTCCCACCCTCCATTTATGGCACGCGCGGAAGCTTATGGAGGCCATAGGTGCCGGTTCAAGGAGCAAGATAAGCTGTCCGCAATCTTTCTTTGACCAGGCTGGACTTCAGGCAGGAGTGTAACGAGTATCACGGGGCTGCCTGGAAGGTCGTAGAGCTGTACGATATTCGGTAGCTGTTGAGGTCCTGTGTTGTGGTATCTATTAAAATTTCAACTACTCGGAGAATCTTTTACCATCTTTTTCTTTGTCGACATCGTATCTGGTTGCGGCTCATAGTCACAGCCCTGCAGTTACCTGACACTGAGTGACACTCGGGTTCTGGCCTGACATCGTAGGTTTGTGGAAGGGATGTTCTCGACCTCATTTCGTCGTCTGAGGTGGCGTTCATTGGCTACGGCTATACAAACGGCATAAGTGAGTGAATGCTGATCGACGTTGGACATGAGCACAGCTGTAGGCACAAAGGACGAGCGTGCATGCTCAGAATCATTCACGCTGGCCCTTCGAAATTGTGTGCTAAGTATACATACCGGACAGCCTTCGACGTCATTTACGCTGAAAGTGAATATTGCGGAACAGGTCCGACTTAGCCCCAGTGGTCACAGCAGTGAACATGCATCCGACCGGTTCGTGAACTCCTTGCCATTTCGTTCCTCCACCAACCCACCCATCCCACTTGGGTGAGGGTGTGCCGCCGGACACGTGTTCAGCACACCTGCGGGACATCGGGGTGCGACTGGGAGAACGATGCCTGTTCATTTCCGAGCTTACCTGCCTACGTCGGCATTAGTCAGCGAATTTGGTGGTGCGAATTTGCCAATGGCCAGAGGCATGTGCAGCCTTGGATTCGAAGAGGCGTATCTTCACATTTCTTTGCTACGTTGTGACGGTGAAAGCCGAATTTGCCAGCGCCTCCACGCGCCGGAGTAGCCGATAGATTTGGCGACGACTTCTGACGCGACCTTGCGCTCGTGCACCTTGGCGACGGAAGCAGCACGAGTGCAGAGCCAGCCCTACCTCCCCCCCCCCCCCCCCCCCCCCCTCCCCCCCACGGCGGTACAATGGCGTCCACGAGCACCGCCAGCTGCACGGCCATCACCACAGTGCCCATCAGCTTCAGCGGCAATAGTGGCAGCGGTGGCAGGGACGCGACAGCGAGGACCAAAGGCGGCCAGGACCGCCGGAAACAGCGTCAGCTGCAGCAGCAGCCGCAGCGTCACCAGCATCGGCAGCGGCAGCATCAAGAGGAGGAGGATGAAGAGGAGGTGGGGGAGAAAGAAGAGGAGGAGGAGGATGAGGAGGGCCAGCAGGAGCAGCACCGCAGCCCGTCTCAGTCACGAGGACAGCAGAAAGGCGTGAAGAAGGGGGGCACGATCACGAGAGGAGAGCATGCGCAGCCTCACACGAGCGGGGAGGGCCCATTCTGCCGCAGCTCGTCCGTGCCGGCTTCAAGGCAGCCCCCGTCAGCGACCGGAGTCGCAGCAGCCGGAGCGACAGCAGCAGCAGTTGGAATTACAGAAGCGGCAACAGCGGCACCGGCAGGCCGAGAATCACCCGCTCGTCCTCGCAAATCCAAGACGGGCGGCGAGGATCTGCGCAAGCCACGCACCAACGGCACCATGGGCAGCGGCGGCGACAACAGCAGCAGCAGTAGCAGCAGGAACGCATCTCCTGCCCGCGCACCATCGGTCTTGTCGCTTGAAACGCCACCAGCTTCCTCCTCTCCGTCCGACTCTCCTTCCTCCTCGTCTCCCGCGTCTCCACTGTCCCCATCCCTCTCGCTGCGGAAGTCTGTGACGTTTGGTGCAACAGTCGCCCGCCGAGCACTGGAAAAAACACTTTTCCTGCGCAGCAGCAAGTCGCGCCACGGCACCGGCGTTGACAGTGCCAGCGGCTCGGCAGGAGACGGCAGCGGCGGCAGCGGCGGAGGACGCAGGAGCAGCGATTGTGGTCTTGAAGCCTCCGCCNGGCGAAGCATGTGGTGCGAGTAAGAGCGGCAGAGGTAGACAAAAACCCAGCAGGGGTGGCAGTGGCAGCGGCAGCGGCTGCAGCGACGGCGGCGGTGGAAGCGGCGGCATGGAGGTGACAGCAGCAGGCGACGGAGTGCTTCTGGTGGAGGTGGTGGCCAGGCAGTCCAGGTCACGCTCAGCATCTGGCGGAAGCCTAGGAGCCGAAGGACCTGGCTTGGGAGCAGCAGCAGCAGCAGCAGCAGCGGCGGCGGCGCCGGAGGTGCTGTCAGCAACAGCCGCAGCAGCCAGGGCGCAGGAGGGCGGGATCTCTCGCTCCCTGAGTCAGCATCGGGGTCGCACGCTGACCCGCATGGAGCCCACCAAGGCACGTGGTGCCAAGAAGGCAGAGGGGCGCTCTCCCTCCCGACGAGCCAGGGAGGAGCAGTGGCATGCGGCATGGACAGGTGCGGAGAGCAAAGCCTCGGCGCCTTGTGTGGGCTCCGAGGGGCATCGAGGGGGCGGCGGCAGCCCCATGCAGTTTGAGGAGGTGGGCGGTGGTGATGCCGAGGCGGAGGACAGTGACGGATGCGATGCCTTGATGGGGGAGATGCTGGTGGACGGGGAGGAGGGCGAGGAGAGCGCTGAAGAGTGCGAGGTGGAGGGCCACGGTGATGTGGGGAAAACGGGCGTGGAGGCAGCAGCCGGCGCGTACCGACGTGACGACCTAGAGGGGGTTGTCTACACACGCACGCCATCGGCACCTGGAGGCACAGCCAGCATGTGCAGTCCCATGGTTCTGTTTTCTACAGCACCCATGCGATCGGCTTCCTGTGGTTCTCCACATGTTGGTTGCCCTGCTGAATCGGCCGCCTTTGCTGCTGCTGCCACGGTACGAGCAGGCCCCCCGGCCATGATTGGCCGGTTCGTCGACGACACCCATCAGCGCTTCTCTTCTCCTCCACCACAGCGGGTGCAGCCGCAGATGGGGGAGGGTGAGGAAGGGGCGGCATCGGCCGGTTACAGGCGCCGTCGCAAGGTGTCCTTCCTAGACGAGGTCGAGGTGCCGCATGCTTTGGGGTCTGCTCCATGCTCCCCTGCTCCGGAGCGTAGGGCGGTCGGAAAAGTGGCATGGGATGCCGAGGGTCTGACTAGCGGCAAATCGTTGGGGAAACCTGGACCGCCACCTGCTGCCGCCTCATTCGACCCTGGTTCAGCTGGTCACAGGCGGCGGCAGTCGCAGCCTGAGTTATCCGTGCAGCCGCAGGCGGTGGTGATGCAGTGCAATCCCTACTCTTCAGCACACACCACGAGCTGCAATGCCAGCTGGGACTTCTCCTCCCAGGTTGACCACGACCTGCGAGAGAGCGTTTTCTCAAAGGTGCACCACAGCCCTGCTCTGTCCCCTCGCTCGCTCCAGCAGCACGACCCTCCTCCCTGCCCTCTTCTCCCACACCCTCAGCAGGCCGCCTCGCATGCGCACTCACCCCACCGCAGCTACCAGCGCAGTGAGGTCACTACTGCACCGTCCGTTCCTGATGCTCGACCTTTCACTCAATGCTCGCCATCGCGGCGCCATCCAGAGTACCCAGACTTTCATCAACATCGGCAGCTGCCACATCAGCAGCCGCCACATCAGCAGCTGCCACATCAGCAGCTGCCACATCAGCAGCTGCCGCATCAGCAGCCGTTGTATCAGCAACTGCCGTATCAGCAGCTGCAGCAGCAGCAGCAGCAACAGCTGCAGCAACAGCAGCTGCTGCTGCAGCAGCAGCATCAGCAGCAGTCGCTACACCACTTCGACTCCCTAGGGTTGCTCCCACAACACGCGCATCAGCATGGTCCCCACCATGACTATCACCAGCCTCATCATCTGGGTACTCAGCAACCACTCGTCCCAGCAGGCCATCCAGGCCAGGCCAGCCATGTCGGCCCAGGCATGAGTCGCCTGAGGCCACATCGCCGTCGGTCCACGGACATGGACATGGAAGCAGCGTCCATCATTCACGCGGAGCAGCATGGCCACATGGAGTACGTTGGCCAGCCGAGTAGAAGCCCTCTGGGGCAAAGGACCAGCCTGGATAGCGCCCTTGAGCGGCGTGCTGCCAGCCCTTTTGGCGGCAGCAGTGTGGTGCACGACGGCGCCAGTGGCAAGAGCTACCGATACGACGAGATGCTCCGAGCGGAGCCTGGAGACGAGGATGAAAACCCCGCACGCCACGGTCTGCCTGCGGCACTGCTCAACCGGCACGACCTTGACGGCTCCACCTGGTTCAGGAGCTTCTCTGACTCCACCAGGACGCCGTCCGACACTGCCATGTGCTCCAGCCCTCGCTCCATTGCCAGCTCCCGCTGCTCCGCCTCGAGCACCCTCAGCAGCATCAGCAGCGGCAGCAGCGGCCAGGATGGGCCGCGCGGCATCCTGCACAGCTCCTCCAACGGCAGCTGCGGCAGCTCTGGCTCGAACAGCAGCCCCACGCCGCAGAGGAGTCGGATGGGACTGCGTTCAGTGTCAGCCATTCGGTGGCAGGATGCAAATGCAGCAGTTGCAGAGGCAGCAGCCGCCGCCGCTGCTGCTGCTACGCCCATGGGGGTAGCAGGTGTGCATGTAGTTGCTCCAAGCGGTACGCCAGCTGGCCCATCGGCCGTTCTCCCATCCCCAGTTCGAAAGAGCAGCATGTGCCGGCGCAGGCCTTTGGACGGGGGAGACGTTTTGCTGGACAAGCGGAACGTTGTGCTGCAGTCCAGTCGCATCAGAGGTGAGGAGGTAGCACCTGGAATGGCGCCGCGCACCAACAGCATGAAGAGCACGAGCAGTGTGGAGAGTATCGGCAAAGATGGGAAAAAGGGGAAGAAGGTGGCAACGCATGCCAAAGTAGTTAAGAAGCAGCTCGCAACAGCGACACAACGGGTGTATGTGTCGTGAGGTGCGTCTACTGCTATATTGATAAACATATTCCCTTTTTGTAATGTTTTCCCCGTGAGGTTTTCTGGAATTGTCTGCATGAGGAGGGAGGAAAATGTAAGACTCTGATTGAAAGAGGTTGTTGGAACCACTGGCCGAGACTAGGTTGTGATCAGCACAACCTTTTTCATGATTTACCTTGTGCATATCTTGTACCTGCATCTATGCCATGAAGTGATAGTGGGTCCTATCTTGCATATGAGTAACTCACGGGCGACTTTGGCCGATTACCTCAACGACCGTAACCCATCACCACAACCTGAAAGTGACACGTCAGTTGTGCTCTTCGAGTGGCCATGGCATTTCATTACAAACACAACTTTTCATTGGACTATTAGAGCTAGTGGAAGCAAGGCTGGTTCCTCCTGAGTTCCGCAAGTGCGTGAGCTCCTCAATGAAGGCCATGCATGTTCTCCACTATGAATTAGCCTTTCATTTGTCCAGATTATTGCGGCTCAGCCCTAGACTCGTGGAATCGACCTTGCGGGTCCCACACCACAGACCAATGAACTAGCGGCAATGCTTAGCAAACCTGCTATCCACCATCCAATGCGCTTCAATCACTCAACAAACACCGACCATCGTGCAAACAACTTGTGGTCCAATGAAATGCTTTTTCCTTTTCATACAATGCTTAGACAGAACGAGCCGGCACGTGGCGTGTAGAACCTAGGAGCAACCGGCCGCACCCGGAAAAAAAAAATACTTTTCCAACTTCACAGTTAAAACAAACAAGGCTCAATGTTGTTGAAAAAAGATTTCTTAGGAGACTTGAATAAAAAAAATGAGGACTCTTACTTGTGGAACATGCTACATGTGAGGCACAAAGTGTTTGTTTGTGTGGCTTCCACCTGTCACGAGCGACGACCGTGGTGATTACGAGTATACCCCGTACTGGTGGTATGGAGCAGCAGTGTTGGAGAGCACGTCGACATGATCCCTAGTACGGACGCAGTTGGCGCCGGAGCACCAACGAGTGGTGGCTCCATGCACCAGCGGCTGCCAGACAACTGCTACGACATCCCGGGTGCTTGACCTGGTCCTTTGCGGTTTTCCTGCAAACGCAAGAGTTTTCTCGGTGGACTGGCTCTCTCGCCCAATTTGCATGTTCTGCATTGTTCGTCCACCGATCGATGCCGGACTTGTGCGTGTGATCAGTCTTAGCGTCCAGCTCGAGATCCTACATGTCTACGTTCAGATGATGATGTGTTTGGATACCTGTGCTCAGGTTTATGGCCAAAACAATGGTTTTGGGCCAGTTTTTGGACAAACTGACAGTGTCGCATGCGTCACCCGTCGTGCGCCGCGGCAGCTATTTATGTTGTATGCTTGTCAGTTGTCATCTCTCCCTCCATGTGTTTTATTAATGGAAGCACATTTGACACTGTTTGTGTCGCCTAGCCAAACCCTTGTCGTTTCGCGTCTGACCTGTGTTGACGCCGCGAGCTGCCTGAGCGCTGACTCCCAGTCAGCGACAAGCATACTAGGAAGCTTCCTGACAATTACATTTTGGTATCAGAGAGAACAAGCCACAGCTCGTGTTGTGAAGCACAGACACAACAGAAACAGCAGTGAGTGGTAGAAGCACCAGCCACCCATAGCAGCAACAACAGCAGATCTTGGAAGGACCCACCAGCTGTAAACTATGCAGCAGGTTGGGGCAGCAGCGTTGTTGATGCAACGTGCGGGCTTCCACGCTCGTTGCTTAACTCAGCTGCCCCCTCAGTCCGCTGCTCTAGAGTCTAAGTCTGGAAGCTCTGGGTTTTGTTACTCAGAAACGCGCGCGCCAGAGTTAGCGCCAGAAAGCAGCTCAAAACTGACAATGACTGATTAGGAATGAAGAATAAACAGCAATGGGGGACCCCTCCAAGTTCTAGCCCCCCCCCCCCCAGCTCTGTAGAGCTTGTTACTCAGTCCATCAGCCAATCAGAAAATAGCTCAGTTCAGGCTGGCAGGTTTTCTCGGTGAGGCCTGC
>SZWC01026214.1:13382-25359 GCA_023375785.1 Penium margaritaceum
CGATGGAGCTGAACACGTCGCCGGAGAGAGGAGGCTCCAGCGAACCGCGAGACGACCTCAGCGTGCGTCGGCTCCACCGGACGACACTCCACCGGCGTCGAGTCTCGCCGTCAGTCATCTGCACGCCGATGTACACAAGCCGGGAGGACACAACAGAGCACAATGAGTGCAAACAACCAACACTCCCCCATGACTCACAGGCGTAGTGCACATGGGCGGGCAGAGACACGGTCAACATCCAGTCTCCCCCAGGGCATGCAGAGACGCAGACAGAGATAAAGAGAGAGCCACTCACGGACGCACGCCAACCGAACTCACAGCCATCTTGAATGAGTCGCGCTTCAGTGCCTTAGTCAGGAAGTCACCCAACTACCGTGCTGTCTCAACCCACATCACGCTGATGCTGCCGTCATGCAACAATGAACGCACATAGTGATACTCAACGTTGATGTGCTTTGTGCGTGTGTGATGCACGCCGTCATTGTCGGTGATGGCCATGGCACTCTCATTGTCACAATGCAACGTGATGGATGGGACATACTGACGTAACTCGGACAGCAGACGACGCAACCACACACTCTCACACGCGCCTGATCCAAGAGCCACGTACTCAGCCTCAGCAGTGCTGCGTGCAACGCATCCCTGCTTGCCACTGCGCCAGGACACAGCCGTGCCGCCAATCAGAAAGATACAGCCTGTGCGACTCTTACCGTCCGGACTGCCAGCCCAGTCGCTGTCGATGTAGCCCACTGCGACAACAGACGGTTGACGGCGGAACATGAGACCTCGCCGAGGAGTCGAGACGACATAGCGCAGTACTCGGATCGCGGCCTCGTGGTGGAGGTGACGCGGCTCCTGAGAAAACTGGGCTAGGAGGTTGACGGCGAACGCGATGTCTGGACGCGTCGTCGTCGCCAGGAACATCAGTGACCCGATGACTCGCAGGTACGTGGTCACGTCAACTGGCTCCCCCACAACAGCTGGGTCAGGACTCTTCAGCTTCACCTGGCCATCAGGCGACATGGGTGAGGATGCGCTCGGCACGAGTGGCACGTCCTCGGCGAAGCGAGTGGACAGAGTCTGCACATAAGCAGCCTGATGGACATGGAGGATGCCCTGGGAGCGATCATGCTCGAGCTCCATGCCCAGGAAGACTCGGGCAGACCCGAGATCCTTCATCTGGTAGGTGGCGTGCAGCAGGTCCTTGATGCGCTGGATGGCGGCCGTGTCTGGCGACACAATGAGAAGGTCGTCGACGTACACCAGAACCGCAGCGAAAGTCTGACCTCGCGGACTGACAAATAGTGCAGGGTCCGCGGTGCTGCGCTGGAGCCCACCTCGAAGGAGTGTGCTGCTGATCTCCTAGTTCCAGTACCGAGGCGACTGCTTCAGGCCATAGAGGGCCTTACGCAGGCGCCACACTCTCCCGGTGCCATCGTCAAAGCCTGGTGGCTGCACCATGTAGAGCTCCTCACCCTCCAGTGAGCCATGGAGAAAGGCGTTGCTCACATCCATCTGATGCAGCTCCCACCCATGCTGGGCGACCAGGCTGAAGAGCGCTCGGCTGGTGCAGAACCGGCCAACTGGGGCAAAGATCTGGACATAGTCGACCCGAGGGACCTGGGCAAACCCCTTGGCAGTGAGGCGGGCCTTGTACTTGTCCAGGGACCCGTCGGGTTTCCACTTGCGCCAAAAGACCCACTTGGCGCCGATGGCCTTCTGACCTGGAGGAAGGTCGACGAGGTCGTACACGTGGTGCTGTCGGATAGCAGCGAGCTCATCGGCACAGGCAGCGTCCCAGTGTACGGCCTCAGGAGAGGCTGGTGCCTCGCGTAAGGTGGCTGGGTCCTCCGGGCGTGCTGTGGAGCGGATTGAGAGAGCGTGTGCCTCTCGCGCCCCAGGTGGGATGCGCGCAAGGGCAGCCACGACAGCGTGCCGATGCTCATGATGGAGCATGGCGTAGCCCAATGCGGAGCCCGGGTGCAGATCGGCAATGATGGCCGAGGTGGTCAGGCCCAGGGCCTTGGTGCCAGGGTCCCCGCTCACGACCGTGGGAGTGGAGGAGGCACGTGGAGCCACGGGGGGTCGAGGCGCTGTCGAGCGCGATGCGACGGTCTGCACGCTCACCGACGGCCTGGGTCGGAGGCTGCCACTGGGGCCACGTGTGTAGCGTGGCAAGGCGCGCGACGACGCTGAGTCTGACGGGCCAGTGGAGGAGACTCGGGCTGTCGGCCGGAGAGATCAGCGGACACGACAGGGGCTGCTGGCCCGGAGGGACCAGCGGACGCAACTGGGGCAGCTGGCCCGGAGGGACCAGCGGACGCGGCTCGGGCAGCTGGTCCGGAGGGACCAGAGGACTCGACTAGGGCAGCTGGCCCGGAGGGACCAGCGGACGCGACTGGGAAAGCTGGCCCGGAGGGACCAGCGGACGCGACTGGGGAAGCTGGCCCGGAGGGACCAGCGGACGCGACTGGGGAAGCTGGCCCGGAGGGACCAGCGGACGCGCCTGGGGAAGCTGGCCCGGAGGGACCAGCGGACGCGACTGGGACAGTTGGCCCGGAGGGACCAGCGGACGCAACTGGGGCAGCTGGCCCGAAGGGACCAGCGGACGCGACTGGGACAGCTGGCCCGGGGGGACCAGCGGACGCGACTGGGGCAGCTGGCCTGGAGGGACCAGCGGACGCGACTGGGACAGCTGGCCCGGGGGGACCAGCAGACGCGACTGGGGCAGCTGGCCTGGAGGGACCAGCGGACGCGACTGGGACAGCTGGCCCGGGGGGACCAGCGGACGCGACTGAGGCAGCTGGCCCGGGGGGACCAGCGGACGCGACTGGGGCAGCTGACCCGGAGGGACCAGTGGACGCGACTGTGTCACCCGGACGCGGTAGGATGGAGGACGGACTCACCACTCCCCCACGCGATGGGATAGACATAGACGAGCCGGAGCGAATGAGGTCGCGAGGAAACAGGTCCTCAAAGAAGAGGGCATCCCGGGACTCGATGATGCAGTGTCGGGACGGGTCCCAGAAGCGCCAGGCCTTGGACTGACGAGAGACACCAAGGAAGGTGCAGGGACGGCCGCGGGGGGAGAGCTTGCCACCCTGCTGCGGGACGGGCAGCCAGACAATGGCGACACAACCCCAGACGCGAGCGGGGCGGAGGTCAGCGCGCTGACAGCACCAATGCTGGTACGGCGTGGACTGACGGGGAAGGGGACCGTGGGGAATCCGGTTCCAGACCCAGGTCATGTAAGCCATGGCTTCAAAGTAGAAGCCCTCCGAGAGACCGGACTCGACACGCATGGTGCGGACGGCGTCAGCCATGGTCCGGTTCCACTGCTCGGAGACACCGTTCTGGGCGGGTGTGTAGGGCGCTGATGTCTCGTGGTGGATGCCGCGGGAGGCGAGGAAAGTCGTAGCCTCACCCATGTACTCGCCACCGCGATCGGAGCAAAAGCGGCAAAGGGAGCGGCCACACGCGCGCTCGACGAGGACAAGCCAGTCCTGGAAGGCGCGGGCGACAGCGCTCTTCTGCCTAAGACAGAAGACCCAGCGATAGCGAGAATAGTCGTCCGTGAGGTTGAGGACATAGCGGCCGTGCTCGCCGACTGACTCGGCGGGGAGAGGGCCCATGACATCCGAATGGACAAGGTCGAGAGGGGCGGATGCACGAGAGTCAGACAAGGGGTACGTGGACCGGTGCATCTTCCCCTGAGCACAGTCAATGCACTCAGTGGGGCACGGGAGAGGGAACGTCTCCGGGTCAAGGCCCGAGGCAGGCCGGGTGCGAAGCATGCTGTCCACAGCGGCAGAGTGGACGTGGCAGAGGCGGCGGTGCAAGAGGCCGGTGTGCTGAGGAGAAAGCGTACTGGTGACGAGCACATGGCCGGTGGCGGCTGACGAGGAGGAGACGGGAGGAGAACAGGAGAGACGAGGAACATGCCACAGGTTGCCACGGGCGGTGGCGTGCAAGACGACAAGACCAGACGGACGCAACGGCATAGTGCCAACACCACGTGAATGTACAACATCCATGCTCATGCGGTCAAGGGCAGGAGGCTGAGCTCTAGACCAGGGACGAAGAGGACATCGGTCAGGAAGACGTCACCGGCAGGACCACGAAAACGAACGACACCAACACCACGGACAGGTAACACCTGTCCGGAGCCCGTCCGGACACCGGAGACATCGCCGACAGGACCGAGCATACTGAAGGCCTCACGAGAGGCCGTCATGTGATGCGTGGCCCCGGAGTCGATGATCCTGGTCGCAGCGGGGTCCTGGACCGGGGTCGCTAGATCGCTAACGGTCACATGGCAGCAGGCGAGGGACGCGGACGCGGTGGACGGAGGCACAAAACGGGACTGCCAATCGTCAAGCCAAGCAACATCATCAAGAAGAGGGGCGGAGGAGGCCACGGGCGACGATGAGACAGACAAGGAAACGGGACACGACCGCAGCTCAGTCTCAGTCATGCAAGGCTGGGCAGGAGGGCAGGAGGTGATGCAACTCGCACTTCCCTGGGGAGGAGGGCGAGGCAGGCCGAGCTGGAGCGCGATGAACTGCTCCAGCTGACGCTCACGGGAGGAGGGCCCGGGAGCGTAGACGGAATGCGGAGTGACGGTGCCGGAGCCCGGGTAGTAGGAGGACTATGCCGGTGAAGGGAGCGGAGGCGGCGACGGCTGCGGGTAGTACTGCTGCGGCGCGGGTGTCTGCGGGACAGGCGGAGCTGCCGGAGTGGTAGAGCCGCTGGGCGAGGTCAAGGTGGAAGGGCCAGCAGCGGCGACGGCGGCAGAGGCAAGGCGGCGCTCGCGTTGGCGCCACATGGTGGCGATGACGTGCGCCTCGTCCGTCGGGAGAGGGCACGTGTACCACCCGTGCCCGGGATGACCACAGTTGTGGCAGATTGAGCGACCACCGCCAGACTCGGTCGACGACGGCTGCTGCTGCTGCTGTGGCTGACCCTTGCCTTTCTTGTTCCGGCTCTTCTTCTTCTTCCCCGACGACGATGAGGTAGCTGCGGCGGGGGAGGCGACGGCCACGGCTGCAACGGCATGGGAAGCGACAGTAGGGGAGGCGATGGCAGGGGATGCAAGCGCCTCCGTGCGATGGAGCAGTGACTCCTGGCGAGCTTCCTCAATGCGGAGGAAGAGCTCGTATGCCCAGGGCATGAGGGTGCCCTGGGTCGCCATGGTGGAGAGGACGTCCTGGGGGTAGTGGACGAAGACGTCTGCGTAGTCGCTCGTGGCACCGCGCTTGATGGTGAGGAGCGCGGACAGCGGGGGCGGAGCAGATGAACCGAGACGACGGAGGATGTCCTCCGCCCGCTGCCAGTAGGCAGTGACCGTCTCGGTCGCCCCCATGTGCACGGAGTTGAACTCCCGGAGCAGACGGCTAATCTCAGCGTCGCTGGACAGACGATGTGGCCTGGTGAGGACGTGCCAGGCAGCTGCAGGGTCTGGGATGTCGCCAGCCGTGATGTCGCCGAGGAAAGGCTCTAAGGCCAGGCGAGAAGCTGGAGGGGCGACGGGGACGAGGGCACGGACGGCGCGACCAGCGTCATACAACTGGTCGGCCTGGGTGGAGTCATAAGGGAGGGTGTAGTATGCCGATAGGCCCTCACCCTGCGCCCACATCCGGAAACTGAGCTCCCAGCTCCGGAACTGCTCGTCGGCCTGAAGCGGTGGCGGCGGCGTCTCAAAGTCCTTCTGCCTGTGGCAGGCACCCGGAGTGGGGCCAAGGACGGAAGTGACTGTCTGCCGCTGGCGCTGAGTTTGCTGTTGTGCCAGGTAGTACGTGGCAGCAGACACAGCTGGGCTGGCGTGCCCTAGACGGACGAACGATGGTGGACCACTGGTGACAGTCCGGGCGGCTACCGGCTGTAGCGCAGCAAGCTGCTGCGTCAAGGCGGCGAGCTGTTGCTGAAGAGCCGCGAGGGGGCCAGGATGGCCGCCGACGACACCAGTGGGCGGCAGCTGCTGTTGCTGCTGCTGCTGCTGTTGTGGAGGGGGCGGCAGCTCCTGCTGCTGTGGCGGTGGCGGCTGCTATACGGGCGGCGGCTGCTGCTGCAATGGCGGTGGCGGCTGCTGCTGTAGAGGCGGCGGCGACGGCTGCTGCTGCTGCTGTAGAGGCGGCGGCGGCGGCTGCTGCTGCAGTGGCGGTGGCGGCTGCTGCTAGTCCTGCGGCGGCAGCAGTTGCTGCTGCTGCAGCGGCGGCGGGTGTTGCTGCTGCTGCTGATGCTGCAGTAACCGTTGCAAGAAAGGAGGGGTGGGGGTCCCCCCATCAGAGGAGGACCCCCCCTCGCCTGGACTATCGGCCATGCCTTGGTGTCCTTTTTTTTGTAGTCTTTGTGTTACTGCTTCAACAAGAGGTTGGGGGAGTGGGAAGTATACCCACTCCTTTAGGCTTCCCCCCTATCCTCCCTCTTTTTTTTGTTGTTTCTTGATGATGTCAGCAGTGACGTCAGCAGTGACGTCAGTAGTGACGTCAGCAGTGACGTCAGCAGAGGGGTGCTGACGTCAGCAGCGGTGAATGTTGGGGCTGCCACTGCTGTTGTTGGTGCTGATGCTGCTGTTGTTGTTGCTGCTACTGCTGCTGCTGCTGTTGCTGCTGCTGCTACTGCTGCTGCTGCAGCTGCTGCTGCTGCTGCTGCTGCTGCTGTTGCTGCTGCTGCTGCTGCTGTTGCTGCTGCTGCAGTTGCTGCTGCTGTTGCTGCTACTACTGCTGCTGCTGCAGTTGCTGCTGCTGTTGCTGCTGCTACTGCTGCTGCTGCTGCTGCTGCTGTTGTTGCTACTGCTGCTGCAGGTGCTACAGCTGCTGCTACGCGTGCTACGAGCTGCAGCAACTGCTGTGGCTGTTGTTGCTGCAGCAGCGAGCTGCTGCTGCTCGCTGCTGCAGCTGGGTGCTCTTGCTGCAGCTGCTGCGTGCTGCAGCAGCTGCTCGCTGCAGCTGTAGGCTGCTGTAGCGAGCTGCGGGAGTGGGGGATTTTGTTTTTTCATTTTCCTTTTTTTCTTCGTTTTTTTTCTTTTTCTCTTGTCACAACGGGCAGCAGCCCGCTGTCTGCTGCGAGCAGCGTGCTGCTGCTCGCCGAGCAGCAGCGAGCTGCTGCTCGCTGGCAGCAGTGGGCTGCTGCTCGCTGCTCGCGAGCTACGAGCAGCAGGCAGCAGCAGCCGCGGCTGGCAGCTGCTGCTCGCTGCTGCTGCTGCCTGCTGCTGCTGCTGCTGCGGGCTGCTGCAGCCGGCTGCTGCTGCGGGCTGCTGCTGCTGCTGCACGCTGCTGTTGCTGCTGCACGCTGCTGCTGCTATTGCTGCAAGCTGCTGCTTTTGCGGGTTGCTACTGCTGCTGCTGCGAGCTGCTGCTGCTGCTGCTACGAGCTGCTGGTGCTGCGGGCTGCTCCGAGCTGCTGCTTCCGCCTGCTGCTGCAGGTGGTGCCAGTCCCTGCACCTGGGTGACGTTGCCGCGTGCGTCGTCGCCCATAGACGTCAGACGTCGCCCGCCGCTCACCTCCTCGCGTCACGCGTGGGGGTCAGTGCTGCCGAAAACTTTCGGCAGCATTTCCCCTGGCCCAGTGGCCGTGGGAAAAATTTTGATGCCGCCACCAGGAGGGTCAATGCTGTCGGAAAAAGTCCAGCAGCAATTCCCCCGCATTGGCGCGTATGGGAGGTCCGCCAGCGTTGTGTGGCACCTGTTCGCCGGTCTTCTGCTGCTGCTGCTACGCTCTGGCTCTGATACCAAGCTGTAAACTATGCAGCAGGTTGGGGCAGTAGCGTTGTTGATGCATCGTGCAGGCTTCCACGCTCGTTGCTTAACTCAGCTGCCCCCTCAGTCCGCTGCTCTAGAGTCTAAGTCTGGAAGCTCTGGGTTTTGTTACTCAGAAACGCGCGCGCCAGAGTTAGCGCCAGAAAGCAGCTGAAAACTGACAATGACTGATTAGGAATGAAGAATAAACAGCAATGGGGGACCCCTCCAAGTTCTAGCCCCCCCCCAGCTCTGTAGAGCTTGTTACTCATTCCATCAGCCAATCAGAAAATAGCTCAGTTCAGGCTGGCAGGTTTTCTCGGTGAGGCCTGCCAGGCAGCCGACAGCCCAAAACCCGGGCGTCGTCCGTTTTGCCTGAAAACTGGATCATACCATAATACTGACGCTGCGAACGCAGCCGTGCGGTCAGAACCTGCTAGGAAAATAGTAGCAAGGTGTTATGGCAGCCTAAACCCAGATAGTGCCCACGACGGTTTATGTTGCCAAACAGGGTCATGCAGCACGCGACTGGGACCCTAGGCAGTGCATGACGACGCAGGCACGACAGTACGCTCTGGACGCATGCAGACAGCGCCTGCGGCGGCAGTGACTGCTGGCAGTGCGACCGCCGAGGAGGCCTGCCGATGGAGCTGAACACGTCGCCGGAGAGAGGAGGCTCCAGCGAACCGCGAGACGACCTCAGCATGCGTCGGCTCCACCGGACGACACTCCACCGGCGTCGAGTCTCGCCGTCAGTCATCTGCACGCCAATGTACACAAGCCGGGAGGACACAACAGAGCACAATGAGTGCAAGCAACCAACACCACCACGAATTCATTGTAGCAGAGACAATGGCGCCAGCCGTAGGCAACAGCAGCCATAATAGCAGCAGCGGCGGGAGGCACCTGTAGCAGCAGCGGCTATGGGCAGCAGCCGTAGCAACAAAAGCCGTAGGAGCACCTGCACTCGCAGCGTCCGCCAGAACAGCCCCAGGTGCTTGTGTGGCTAGAGCAGCCACACAAGCACCTGTAGCAGCTTCTACAGTGGCGAGCAGCAACAGTTGTAGCGGCAAAGGGCCTTGCTCAGCCTGAGCAACAGCCGTAGCAGCAGCGGCGGGTGCAAGCGACTATAGCTTTGGCGACGGCGAGCAGCTCCAGCAACAGCAACGGGGGGCAACACCTACACCAGCAACGAGTAGCTATAGGAGCAGCAGTGGCGGGCAGCATCTAGAGCAGCAACAATGGCAGCGGGCAGCTGTAGCGGCGAACAACAGTCATAACACCAGTAACGGCGACGAGCAGCAACAACAGCGGCGGCGAGCAACAGCAACAGTAGCAACGGCGGGCAGTTACAATAGCTGCAGCGGTAGGCATCATCTATAGTAGTACGAGCAGTAGCGGGGAGCTCCAGGTGCAGCAGCGGCGCCGGTGAGTTTCTACAACTGTAGGGGCGGCGAGCAACATCCACAACGATAGCTTTAGTGGCGCTTCACCGCGTGTGCTGCAGGAGTGGCAGCATCAGCACGCATAGGAGCAGGGAGAGCAACCACGGGAGCAGCTGTAGCTAGTCCTGACGCTATTATAGTAGCATGAAGTTGTTGTGCAGCTTCCTGCTGCGACAGCTCGCCCCTGAGAGTGGGGGGGCGTCAAGGAGCTCGCCGGTCGGCGAACTTGCCGAGCGAGCTCCTCGAGCGAGCTCACTTGAGGAGTTGAGCTAGACAAAAGAGAGAGAAAAAAGGAGAGGGCAAGGTGGTCCTTGAGTGGGGCATTCAAGAAAGACCCAGAGAACGGGTACCCCACTCACGCCGAGCGTTCGGTGAACAACCAAAAAAAAAGCAGGGGGAGAGGACAGGATGAGGTCCTGTAGTGGGGCACCCTAGAACAACCCCATAAGGGGCATCAGAGGAGGTGGCACCTTTACAAAAAGGAAACAAAAGGGAGGAAAGGGAGAGTGCAAGAGCAGTTGTGGAGTCACAGCTGTAGCAAAGGTGGCTTGAGACCATAGCCGTCGACTGGCGACGGCGAACGGAATAGTGCAATAGTTGCAACAGTAGCGGCATGAGCAGCACTAGTGACTGCACAAAGAGTGGCGAGAACCACCGCAGTCAGCGTTGACAGCGGCCAAAGGCAACAGCTATAGCAGTAACAGCACCGAAGGCAACTTGAGGTCGCACATTGCGTTTGCCGCGGATTAGCAACATAGCATTTGCGGAGTAGTCTCACATCAGCCCACCACTAGAGTGGTGGTGACTGTCCTCGTGACGACGTCGCAGTACGTCTGAGAGACTGTGCTTCGATCGCCCACCTCCCCCTATGGCCTTGTGCCAGGGGGAGCAAGTGTTTTGTGCACTCACCCACTCCAAGCTCCAGTGATGAGCAGACTGGCGTGGCAGGGAGCGCAGCCGGCGCCGTGGTTGGCGTCGGCTGTGCATACATGGCAGGTGCCGCGTCCATAATGGCAGTTTTAGCAGTGGAATATGCCTCAGGAGTCTAACGGGTTTGCTTGCTAGTATTGTGGGGATCGGCACCATGGCTGGCGCCAGTGTCGCCAGCGCCTTGCCGAGTGGCGACTGCCCTGGATACGGTCTCGCCCTTCTTCTTCACCATCCGGTTCAGAGACGTCAGCCAATACCGTGGCACCCCTCGGTGGAGGTATGGCACTGTTGTACGCCGAGCTCTAGGGTCTAAAGCGCATGGTGCAACACCTCACAGACCATGTGGTCTCTGAGCGAGTTGTTGCCACCATGCCGCTTCAAGAACCCCCATCATCCTCTTCGCCATCCTCACCTCCATCAGTGTCATCACCTGAAGATGCCACGACTCCCGACCTTAGCTCCAAATCTGACGCCCTCCACTCTGTGCTGGATTCAGTTGGAGCCATCCCGACCTTTGTCCCCACCGCTTCTGTGATATTCCCTTCAACTCGCCGTCGTCGAACTCGCACTCGACATGCAAGGCTGCGGACGACACGTTTAACGAGACGTGCCCAATGACAACTACAGCCGCAGTAGTGGCAGACATCACCTCAGAGCTGACTCTCTCGTCCCCAGTCGTAGGGTTGGTGTGGCACCCCTTTGCAGCTTCTACTAGTGCGTCGGTCAAGGGGGGATGGAGTGTCTGCCGACGGCCACTGGAGAGTGTAGGAGGGATGTGACAAACGGTGCTACACGACAGGACGCTCTTGTTGGAAGGTTGCCATCACAACTCGGCAAATTCCAACTGAAGTTGGGTATCCGATGAATAAAAAGGGGGTATCTCAGTAACTCCAGGAGATAGTGCTCCGAGTGTGCTTCAAAAATAGTAGCAGGACAGGAGTTCGACCTCACTCACCTCCTTTACCTTTAGGTGTGGACGTGGGATGAACATCTCGCTCCCTATCCTTCTCACGAGAGTCCTCAAAGGTGCCAACATCTCTGCTCACGTCGCAACAGAATTCACCCCACCCATATAGTTCACGAATCTTGTGTGATCATTCAACTGTTCCTAGCACACTTGCACGATTCAATACTTGTGATAGATTCTATACCCGGTAGCTGGAGTTAAAGAAGATTCTTCCTGACTCTTGTTCAACGTTGCTGGTGCATGATTCTTCGTGCAATAAATTCAAGAAGATCTCTGACGGCTTGATCCTGTTTTCAACACTTGGTATCAGAGCAGGTGCCATCAGGACGACTTGAATTGGCCTCTCGTTCTTCTGAGAGGAGGGGGACGTTCAGGAGGTGGTGCCCACCACCCCTGCTGGCGGATTGGTCAATTGCTGTTGAACGAAGTGAGCCAGCCACTTCGTCAGTTGAAGCCTGGTTCTTTTGTGGTTGGTTTGGGCGGCCACTGTGGCTTCTGGGTCTAAAGCGGGCATAGGTGATTGAAAAGATTTCAATTGGTCTTCTTACGGCTGAAGATTCTGAGAAGCAGGACTTCAGCTGATTGCCGTTGTGAGAAGCAGCAGCAGAAGCAGTTTTTGTGAGAGGCAGTATGGATCTCAGATGTCAAAGTATGAGGAATGCATTCAATGCTCCCATCTTCGATGGTGAAAACTACCACCAGTGGGCATTTGAGATGAAACTGCTATTCTTATCTCAAGATGTGTGGGATGTGGTTGAAAGAGATCCGTGCAGTCAGCGGCTCTCTAACATGCAGCTCAAACGAAGGCAAGACATCGCCTTCTCATTGCTGGGGAAGCACGTGGCACTGAAGTACAGGATCTTGCTCACTGAGAACAACCCAACGGATAACCCTTACGT
>SZWC01026215.1:2878-16022 GCA_023375785.1 Penium margaritaceum
TGAGACTCCCCATGCGTTGAAAGGGAACCTGCTGGGCCCCGCTACCGTGGGGCTTAGCAGGAGCTCGCGCAAAACTAAAACCCTAAAACCCCGAATGTAGTTCGGGGTAGGGTTTGACTAGGGTTTGCTTGTAAAGAGTAGAAAGTTTGCGTGATAAAAAAATGCACAGAATGAGCGTTTTTTTCTCATTTTTGAAAGTAACGTTTTTGTGCGATCGCGATTCTCGCGTGGGAGCGAGAATCGCGATCGATCAAGGGGGGTTGACATGGCCCACCTCGCTTCGCTCGATCGTCGGCGCATGCCGCTGATCGAGCATGGTGAAGCGAGTGGGTAGTCTAGTTTTATTTTTTAAAGCGCCGGGCGGGGGAGTTCTATTTTTTAAGCGCCGGGTAGGGCGTTCCTGACCGCCACGGTTTTCGGGTAGAAGGGTTTTTTGGCCCAATATCAATTAATGCCTCCGTTCTTCATGATTTCCATTCTCAAGACTTGAAGCACGCGCACGGGCCCGTCTGCGGTTGCCTGTCGTCTCTAGCGACGACAGGCAACCGCTCGCTCCTGATTCACCATGCGTAAAGAACGTTCAATTCGTTAGCGCTCGTGTATGCATTCTTGTTCCGATTAGCGCGCTTGGATTGAATCTTCACTGGTTTTTTGGTAGCTATTTAAAGCATATCCAGCTATTGAAATGGGAGATGAACAGGCTGGGTTAAAATTTGAACAGTCCATTGTTATTCAAATTCTGGGTTCGTAGACGCACGCCTCCCGAGCTGTTACCAACTTATGGCGCAACGGTTTGCCTCTCCGCTCAACTCCATCCGAGAGAAAGTAAACAGCATCTGATCCTTTCCGTTCTTACTGCAGCATGCGCATATAGTTCAGTAGAGCTTGAGGCTGGGATGATCATTGCGAGATCCCAATGCGGTCAACGTGACACAATGGAGTGACCAACGTGAGAAGAAAAAGAAACTTCGTGGATAAAGGATTTAGTCGGTGTGGCTGGGAGTCGATGAAACGCGTTATCACAGACTTGTCGACATAACATCGGAGGTTGCAATAAATGTGCCAAACACTATCTTTTAATCTCCTTTCAGAAAACTTTCCCTTTAAGAAGTGTTACCAAGTCTACGTCGGCCTTCCGGGAGAACATGTTCTCGTGAAAGCGGCATCAACTCCCTAAAACAACTAAATCAGCATGACTGTTGGTGTAGGCCACCGGCCTAAAAAAGGCGAGCTTTGGGAGGTAAAGCAAACCCACCATTACATGACAAACGTCCAACAATCCCAGAAACACGTTCGGTGCTTTGCATTTGCTTTCCATGAACGAAAGAAGAGTTTGGCGTTCACATGCTTATTCACAATTAATAATGAAGATAAATTAGAAATAAATCATGTTTACAAAAATTTGACATCGTTTAATATCCACCTTTTGGCGTGATTAAAAAAATCACCAAGGTTTGATTATGGATGGACATCTGACATAGTATTGTTTTCATGCTTTTCATGCTTTCTATTGTTCAAAAAAAATTGAAGGGAAACCATTGTTGAATGAATAGCAAAAAAAACTCAATGATGTAGTTGCAATCCAGGAAATCTGCATGAAACAAATTCTGAACATAACAAGAAATTCTCATCATGAGTTTCCCTCGTAAAACATTCAGTGAAGAAGAGGCCCAACTACAACGATTTTGAACCTTCACATAGAATTGACATTTTTCAAAATAGAAAAAGTTATCCATACTTTTGAATAAATGCATAGCTCACTTAACAAGAGCAGACGGAAGAGATACCATGAGTAATTAGAAAGCTTTATTATTCTATCATTTTTTCATGGATGAATTTTTGGGAAGTGTCCAGTTCCACCACCATCTTGACACAAACTGCATTCCGTTGGATGTTGTTGTTACACAATTACGTAATACTTCTTAGTTGTTTGGAGAGGCCTGTCTTGAGAGCCCATTTCTATCGAATGTCAATGTGAGGGCAAAAATGTGGCATTGACGGCCTAAAAAATCACAAACATACTATTGTTGAGCAAATCCAACTAGGTTTTGGTAAGCATACCCACCTTTAGGAAAAATGATTCCATCGTCGAAAACATTTTTGAATAAAAATCAATCTTGACTCATCCAAGGCAAATGACAGCTGGCACTTAGCATTCCCTATAGAACATTTTCTTTGTACGACAACTACAACTTGTGATAAGGTTCTGGTTTCCGCATATCCTACACGCTTGAAAAGGACCCTATGCGGCTCGAAACTACACGATGTTGTTGAGCCTTTCAAATTTTGCAATGTTGCCATGAGAAAAGTCTAACACAATGTTTCTAGCGACTGTGATAGTTTTGGAAACAATTTGATGAAATGTGAGTATTGAAGCCAAGAATATGACATACAAGATTTTAACGTAGGGCATCTGTACATGTCTATTCCTAGGTAATAGTCATAATTTAAGCATGATACATGAAGCCCAAATTTCTAAAGAAACAGCATCTAAAACATGAACCTACCATCTTTGTGATTTGAACTTGTCACTCCTTGCATAGACGAGTTACAAACCATACTGTTTAGATACTTTTGCCCTTTCTTCATGCAAGATTGACAGTTTAACCTCGTTAGATTATTTCTATTGCACGCTATAGGAATTGAACTAGTGTGTTTGCTTTCATAGTCACCAAAAATTGTAATTCATTAAAAGAAAAGAGGGCACCAAGCATCAACACCCATGGATGGTCAACATAATTTTGGAAAACACTTGAAGGAGACTTTGATGACACATAAATCATAAACATGATGAGTCGCATTCATCACATGTTCATACCTTATGCTCATCCTTTACGACCATGCATTCGGAAAATCTATGAACCATACACAAGCTCCTCGGTGAAGCTTTTGCTTTTTGTACGCAAACTATTAAGCTGAAAGATGCTCCCTTGTAGAGGTTTTTGGCACATGTCAAGATTTTCAAGGGGTTAAGGTACCATGTAAATGATCATAAAGTTAAGTGCAATGACATAAGAAGAGGTTATTAAGCATGATCATAATTCTACATGGTCCTAAACTTAAACGAAAATCCAGGAAAAGTTATAACATAATTTAAAATGCATTCAATAGTATAAAACAAAACAAATCTAAGTTTTGGGGAGGTAAAGATTTAATTG
The DNA here is from genome assembly GCA_023375785.1 of Penium margaritaceum. NCBI lineage: Eukaryota > Viridiplantae > Streptophyta > Zygnematophyceae > Desmidiales > Peniaceae > Penium > Penium margaritaceum. The sequence continues at coordinate 6,037 of SZWC01026215.1, forward strand.
TCATTTCATCATGCAATACCTACACAAAACAACATTGCACTACAAGCTTTGAAATCGACCAATATGGATACGAATCTAAGAAAAAAATATATCACGGATAGACTTGATGATTCCTCTACGTTGCTTCCCATAGAGCCTAAAAGCATCATTGTGCCACACTTTCATATGGTATACATTATACTTTTCATTTTCCCATCTTTGATCTTACATCCACGCTCATCCTCAAGTTCCTCTTTCCACTCTAAAGACAAGTCATCGAACTCATGATCACAATTCCACGAAATCCATACTTAAATGACATTCATACCATGCACATCATAACTATCTTAAAAGACATTAAGTAGCTCGAGCTTGTCATTGTTGCTTAAAATGTATGATTTGTGGAATTTGTTTTCAACCATGGTACATATTATCCATATATCATCGAATTGAAGGAGAAACAACGTAACTGAAGTTGAAAAAAGAAGAAATGTCTCTTTATGAACACAATGACAAAACATGTTTTGAAGCATATGATTAGCCACAATCATGATTAGTTCATGCATGAAATTGTAGTTATAAGATTAAAACATGTCATGGATTTACATTAGTTATCAGATGCACACAAATCTGATACCTTCAAAATTACGTTTTCACTTGATGTACTTTATACACAAACTTAAGTGATATAAGCGTTTATCACGAACATATGTTATAACATTTCAACAGCCTTAGTTTCATAATAAATCTTCAAAGCCTAAACTCTTGTTATGGTGATGGTGGCATGAGTTCAAGTTTATTATGCAACCTTATCATTGAAATTCTAACCAATTTCTATGTACCACGTGCATGTCTCATGGAGCTCAACCACAGATTCTACTACAATGAACATTAGCATGAGTTCTTTAACGTGAATTGAATATCATTTGCAAAGCTCAAAAAGCGACCGTGTAATCAAATGATGTTGTAGGCATGTAACATTGAAACGCTGTTTCTCAATTCTTGATTAATAGTGTAAATGAGGTCATCCACCCTTAGAAGACGAACAAGTTTGGTAGAGATCATACTCCATCACATTATGGTGGGGTTGATGTCAATAAAAAAAACGTGGAGCACTTGAAGCATTTAACTGTTGTTTATGCTGTAATCATTTGTAAACAAATACAGTGATGTGGGTACATACAAGCCATTTCTAGTAAATTAGTTCTACAAATGTAAAATGCAGTAAGTGGTGACTTACCTGAAAGAAGTGAACTATCGAATACACAAGCAAAACGATGATGATCTTATGTTAGAAATGTACATCATATAAATGTTTTGACTTTGAAAATTTCCATTAGTATGACTTTAATGTTGTCATCAAAGAATATTGCCAACTTTTACTGAGAGCCATAACTAGGCAGTGTAAGAGCTTTGACATGGCCTAGCCGGATGAACAATTGTTGGTTTGCGGGTGAAGTTATCGATTTTCATCCTTAAATACTTGGGTGCAGCTTGACTAGGAATTTTCTACTCTACTTTTTACATTTCATTCTGGCTTCTAGCTCAAAGGGGGGTAAGGAGCTTAGATTTGTGAGCGGCATGAACAACAAGGTTATTCATGCCTGTTGGCCTAGCTCGATCACCATCTGCGTAGTGCCTGCAAGCACTATTGAGAACTAGCCCCAGACCACTACGGGTGGCGCTTCACCTGACTACACTGCAAGAACCGCTTGCATCACCACACAGAAGCCAATTTATGGAGAAGGGACCACACTACATTTGGTGGTGCATGCACGAGTGAGCATTGCATCAACAATTACATGCATGACTAAGTAGTTGCATCAACAACTACATGCACGACTTAGCAATTGCATGCAAAGCTAAGATTGAGGATTGGCCTGTGTCAACGGTAACACGCACGCCTCGACAGCTATGACCACGGCCAAGTTGTTATCACTTAGGCAACTTCCTAAAGGAGGAAGCTGCGTGCCTTTATTCAAAATCATTCCTTGAAGAGGAAGCTACAACCTTGAATGAAGAAGTCTCCCCTAGCTCCAAGATCCTTCTTTGAAAGTAAACTCGACTAAGTCAATCTGGTTACTTTAGTAGTAACTCAGCAAGCAAATCCAAAAAATCCACCTGTAGCCCATCTCAACCAAACAACACCTCAGACCAAGACTATATAGTAGCTTTCATCTCAATAGCCTTGTAAGCTTGGCAACAATCTACCACCCAGGGTGAGAGAATGCCATTGACTACCAGGACACCTCACTACCTTGTTGTGGTGGCTAGACTTCTTGCAATAGTGAAGCTACCTAGTTTGAGTTGTTTTACTTTACGTGAGTCATCACTAGACGAGGAGATGTGTCTGGGCGTGAGAGCCTATAGTTAATGTCTAACCTCAACTGTAGCGTACGGACCATTTTTACGGTTAAAAATGGTCTTTGAATAATCATCGAGTGCTTCGGGTACTCGAGGCTCAAGTTTCGAGGAGCCAAAGCCCGGAAAAATATAATAGGCTAGAGTCTCGTTCGACTCTAGCCTGGAAAAATGTCCGTAGCCGGATTCTAGGTGAAAGGAGTGCCGCGATGGAAAATCCATCGCGTCACTCCTCCTCCACTCCTAGCTTAACGCTAGGGTCCTGTTCCAGCGTGGCAATGCCACGTGGAACGATTAGGGTTAAGATGCATGTTTTGCAAAAATGCCCTGTGACAACTACGTCCATTTGTGGCGCGGTTCGTCCCAGCCAAAATGGCTGAAGCGACCATTCGCCCACTCTCCTTGGACTACACTTTCTGAGGGCCTACGTTTGGGTTCAGAAGATAGTCGCAAAACAGTCTAGTACTGTTACATTGGCATCAGAGCCAAACTTCCGCAAATCTCTGAGTTTTACACCCATCCGACCGTCTAATCCTTGTCGAAACTACCGCTGCCCGTCGATCGAGCAATTGCAACGAGAGGATTCTAGACTTTGGCAAAACGCCGCCCGACAAACGCACCATCGAGGGTGAACTCCGCACCGTCGAGAGGAGAGCACCGAAGAGCCGACAGCTCTTCGGTGCTCTCCTCTTTCTCCTTCGGTGAAAAAAAAAAAAAAACGTTCTGCCAGCAGCAAGACGGCCCCCGCGGGCCCGTCCAAACTATCCAGCAAGACCGCTCCCGCGGGCCCGAAGGGAGAGGCTCCCCGTCCAACGGNCCCCTCGTTCACGGCGCCGGCTGCGCCGAGGGGGAGGAGAAGGGGGAGATGCCCCTCTCCCCTCGTTCACGGCGCCGACGGAGCCGAGGGGGAGGAGAGGGGCGACACCCCACCCCTCTCCCCCTCGTCCAAGGCGCCGACGGCGCCGACGGTGCGTAAACGCCAAGGGGCAGGGGAGAGGGTGATCCCCCCCTCTCTTTCCCTCTAACAGGGGCCGACGGCCCAAGGGGGAGGAGAGGGGGTGATCTCCCCTCTCCCCCCTCGAGAAGAGGGAGGAGAGGAGACGGCCTCCCCTTTCCACCCCCCCTTTTCGCTCTCACGTGGGCTGACGGCCCCAGGGGGGGAGAGGAGAGGCGTCCCTCTCTTCATCCCCCCACGTGAGCCGTGCAGCCCAAGGGGGAGGCGACGGGACGAGCTCCCCATTCCTCCCCTCACATGGGCCACGGCCCAAGGAGGAAGGAGGACAGGAAGCTTCGTCCTTCCTCCCCCCCCCCTCTGGCGGAGGGAATGGCCCTTGACGAGCTAATCGTAACCTTAATGCTTCGAGCGGGAGCGTGCGTGAGTGGCGCAGTTGGTAGTGGGAGCGAATGACACATTGAAGGCGCCAGTTCGAACAACGTGGCTTGCATTTTTCTTTTTTTCCGAGAAACCTCCTGTTTTGGACCCGGTTGGTTCCTCATGAAACAAAGGACTATTGCTTTGTTTGGCGTCTGTTTTGCACGCCGTAAAAACCTATTTGAAGCTCAAACCAAGCTCCATATTTAAGTCAAATAAAAATAACCTTTTCAAAAAGGTTGAAAATCTCTAAGTGCCATTAGCACTAGAGGCGAGGACGATTTCCTCGGTTGGACCCGGGGTCTAACCTTGTTGGCCGTGGGTTCATCGCTGTAAAAAGCGACATGGAGCTCATTCTAGGCTATAAAATGTATTGAGAAGTTTCTCAATCATTCTTCTTCAATGTTTTCCCGTTCATGAGAAACAGGGAAGACCGACAGTTTTCCTAACACACCACCGGGTGACGCTTGGAAGATTCCAAGCATCAAACAAAAAATCCACTTGATGTGCCATATTTTTGTTCAATTTTGGTAGATCCTCAAGTTGAGGAATTTTATGTTTACCGTTTACAAAAACTTTCAAAACGGTGAAAATGTCTGTGGTCAAACCTGAGTGTTTGGTCAAGTTGACCATGGGTTTTGACGCAAAAATTCAAGAGCTCTAGTTGAGATCTCCCAAAAAAATAACGGTCTTGATTTTCTTTTTCTTTTCCGTTCCGAAGCACAAAAAGGAAAAAAAAAACCGACAGTTTTCCACGACCTGGTCGGAACTCACTTGGAAATGTTTCAGTGCGAAAATTTCAGCACCGATTGTGCCTAACTTTTCTTGAATTCACCTCCAAGCTTGGAGTAGTTCGTGAGAACACCCGGAAGGGTGACCGTTTATAACCACGACATGGCTCAATACAGGTTGTACATGCGCTAATCAGTTTTGTTTACGCAAAACGACGACTACAACGTGCACCAGGTTACAAAACCACAATGGTGACGTGTATCGAGAAGAATTCTCGATGAAGAATGATGAAAGCACCGAACGTGCTAGACCCATTCGACGACTCCCCTACTCGTCGCACCAATACAAAATGTGTAGATAGCACAAAACGAGTGTTGATTGCACGGTTACACGGGTGTGGACCACGTCATCGATGTAAGTGCCGATTGCTTACGGGCAACAGCACAAGCGTTGGTTGCAGAAATTTCTCAGTGTCAAACACACCAGTGAAAAAGTGCTAGTTGCACTTTAATCACAGATGCCGAAAGCATCCGTGATGCTACTGCCGAACGCACTGCTCAAGGTCTATATGACCTAAACGAATGCAGATTGTGTATCCTCGTGGGTGTCGATTGCACCAAGAACGTTGGATAAGTCATCTGTGAATGGATTTCGACAAAACAAGAACGCGAGTGTCGATCGCACGCAAAACACAAACGCGATGGTGGAAATCCACGCGCGATGGTCGATTGACAAGTGCCAGTTGCACTTGGAATATGACCAACATGGAAAATGCAATCGTAGCATTCATCCAAGTGCCGAATGCACAATTCCCATGAGCGTTGAATGTATGACCGACGAGTGCAGCGGCAAAACCGCGTGCAGATGCACCGTTGTCATAAACACCGATTGCACGAGTGCCGAATGCACAATTGTCATAAACGCCGCTCGCACGATTGACAATAGCTGCGAGTTGCACTTTTTTCATGGGTGCCAAATGCACCACTGATGCGAGTGCCGAACGCACTATGGCCATGAGCTCCGGTTGGACTAGCCACGCTAGTGTTGATGGTACAACACTTGTTACAAGCTGCCAATTGCAGCGATAACATGGGTACTGGTCGCACCCCGTTGTATCAACTAGGAAAAACTAGGCAACCGTTGACTCATCGTGCTAGCTTGCAATAGACCACTAGACAAAAGCATACCATCTATGCGCGGAGTGGTTCTATGGGCAAGAGCATCAAGCGCGTTTGTCAAAGCGCCGAAACCATGTTGTTTGGCGTTTGCAAGTCATTTCGACGAAGTCGAGGATGGTCATACTGTCGAATCCTTCAAATGGAGAACCGACAGGCATGGCTAGAAACAATCGCAGACAACTGTGGTGATCAGAGGTATGCCCAAACGGTGTAACAAAAGCACAACGATCTCGTTTGCCACCGATAGTGACGACCATTCACCTTGCCGATAGCAGTTTGGGAAGGTACTTCCAAAAGAAGTACAAGACAATTTTTTTATTGGATGGATCACGTGTGACGAGGATGATTTCCTCAAAATTAGACCATGCTAAAAGTGGACGAACTCCTCCCTGTCCATAGATGGAACGTGCTACAAAAGCCCAGTCGGTTGAGCATCAATTCCAAAATATGCACGGCTTGCATTACCGCAAGGGGTCAGCGCATATGATCAAGCACCAGAGACAACCCACTTTTCAATACGTGCACAACATGCATAAAAACCTAATCCACTAAGTGTTGGTGCGTCGACCACGACACCCTGTTATGGATAAGTTGGACAGTCAAATGATCACAATGGTTTTGTGACATTTGAATAAGCTGACGATATCAACTGATGTCTTGGATGAAAATGGCAACACCGTTTTACCAAACAAGTAGTTTGGTGGACGCAGGACGTGTGTCACGACAGTCGCACACCCCATTGCGCTACAATGTTCAAAGGCAAATGTGATCATTTCATGACTGTGTCCGTGTCATGACTATGTCATGAGATGTGAAACGGACCAGGTGTGATAGCACACTGACTTCAATCCTCGAGGATTGACATCTCGCTGCCTATACATAGTGTGTACAGGATGTATCAGTACCCTTCAGAGGTTCTGTGCATTATTAAGCATGGCTGATACAAACATCGGTCCGTGATTGAACGTGTCAAGGATGATACGTTTGAATGAAGCTCCAATGGCAAAACTATTAACACCCTCTCACTCGGTGAGTGATGGATTCAAATCGGGATGCCCGGTTGTTACCGACAATAAAAAGGTACATGAGTGTACTCACAACCCTACTCAGGAGACAATGATTATTGTCAATGGAGGTTGTATTTGCGCCCGAGAGGGGCAGAGACTCTTCGATGGGTCCTCCACGATTTGAGACGCCGCATTGCGGTGGTCAAGGATCGCAAGAGTCAATTCTGGCGTATGACAAGATTGACCGAATGTCAAAAGTGAACAAACTTGAAGGTGACACCTTCAGTCTATCATCACTTGGTGAGTAGACATGTCATAGACATTGATAGACAAAAACACATGAACCGACGTCGATGACATGAATTCATCCACAGTTCGGTAAAAATCCATTTCGGAGAAAATGAGCGACACTCATCTTCTACCTAATGGAGTTCCATAGTACTATGACGATCTCATAGTTTTCTACAAACCAACTACGACATAGTTGGGATCACAAAAGGTCTAGGTTTTGTGTCTAAAGCTTCTGACCATGGAAACGACCTATAAGCTGATAACTTCATGCTAAGAGCCTGTTAGCATCCACATCTTGGTGGTCCGACCGACCACATAACGAGTCATCATCAACATTGAAACAAAATAACGACCAGTGTGTCGTAACCAAATGTTGATGTGAAAGGACTCTTCAAGATGGACCTTGAGAAATAACCTTTCTCACCAGATTCTTTCGATGTTTTAAGAATTGCCTCCAAGTCAATGGCATCGTGACACGGTATACCAGTCGTGTACGTCACGATCTTCAAACATCATGCGGATGGATTCTGATTATGCCAAAGATATGGTATAGCACCGCCTATGCGATGTCGATGTGCAAAATATATCCATCATCCGATTTGTTGAAACCCAACCCATCTCCGAGAGAGATAATAATGACTACGGTGTAGTCAAACCATGCTTCATTGACCCGAAAGGTTATCGTGAAGTGACTCAAGCCCCTTGGTTTTAGGGATGGTTTAGTTGATGTACATTGCCGAATGCAAGTACAATATGTTTTTGGATGTCGCTGCGGTGATATCCAGGATTGTAGTGATTTGTCAGATGTCTTTGATAAGGGCAATACCCTCTACAAGTGCCTTGAACACGTCATATGGAAAACACTCTATTGAGTGGAAGTACTAAATGTACACAAGAAAAGACATTGAAGCAACACCGATTGTTGCAACTTGGCAAACACGATCCACTGGCGGGTTCCCAAATGGAACCCTTGCACGTGATTATGTTATCACAAACAGATTCGGGAACTAGTTGTTCCAGGATCACAAGATGTGATTCGGAGGTGTTCGATCACAATCACATGGAACTGACACCCGAAAGGTGTTCTTCCAACTTATACCAAAATGATTATGATCATGGTACACCCGTTTGGTGAATACCGAATGATGAACACTTTGTCCGTGGATGGAATCCATGGTTGTTGAGATTGGATATCTCAGTTAATCTAGTTCAAAAGCAGTATGCTTTTGACGGGGACGTGAGCGGCAACCTACGGTACCCATTTCAGACAGAAATGAGGGGATGATGGTTGAGACCAAGATCATCTAGGTTGGAGCATTGTCGTGTCCAGTGATGGACTTTGACGGGAAATGCGTATGCCAGACGACCAATGCCGCCTCCTTCAAAGATGAGTGCAATCTTTGAATGGAAAAACAAGTGTGCTCAGCAACCATGTCTTAGGATCTCGGTGCCTCCCAATCCTAAGATAAAGCTAGCATGCGAGTTGCATGGGCTTAGTGGAGCTTGGTTGAGTTCAGCCAACCAACCCACAGGTGTTGAAAGAGGTCTAGTAGACCTACGCGTGGTCATGAACACGTGGTTGCAAACCGAGAGGATTGATGTCCGTATCTTGGATTGCACATATTCAAAATGTTACGAGGAGGTACCACCTCGGCAGCAACCCCTGGGAAGAGATCATGTCCAAACGACATGGGAAGCGTTGTGTGGACCTCGACAGTTTTCGCGAGGACGCCCGATTAATTGGTCGCAGGGAAGCTCCTTGCAAAGGGGGAGGAGGCATCACCACAATAGCTTGCTGAACACGTACCACACGGAATGTGGGAAAATTCATCCTACATACTCTCTTCCAAACTGGCATGACATCGTTGACATGAACGTCTTAAAAGGCATCGACTATGCCATTGATACACACGTATGATGAGTCTTCGATGAAGACTCACCAACACTTCTAAAGAACGTACAAGGATTGTACACGTCTCATCTTGGCAAGAGCCAAGGGATCACGCGATCAACACTGGATGTTGTGCGCAAATGACAATAATCACAAAAACCACAAGTGTGTGGTTGATTGTGCGTGAACGTGACGCAACTGTGTTGCGGATGACAAGAGTTCACACGTGTGATCTTGTTTGCGCTCTTGTTGCATGGTTTGTATCATGAATTACGCGATGATCAAACCTCCATGATCAAAGACGAACCGGGACGGTTCGAAGCAAAGGGGGAGGAATGTAGCGTACGGACCATTTTTATGGTTAAAAATGGTCTTTGAATAATCATCGAGTGCTTCGGGTACTCGAGGCTCAAGTTTCGAGGAGCCAAAGCCCGGAAAAATATAATAGGCTAGAGTCTCGTTCGACTCTAGCCTGGAAAAATGTCCGTAGCCGGATTCTAGGTGAAAGGAGTGCCGCGATGGAAAATCCATCGCGTCACTCCTCCTCCACTCCTAGCTTAACGCTAGGGTCCTGTTCCAGCGTGGCAATGCCACGTGGAACGATTAGGGTTAAGATGCATGTTTTGCAAAAATGCCCTGTGACGACTACGTCCATTTGTGGCGCGGTTCGTCTCAGCCAAAATGGCTGAAGCGACCATTCGCCCACTCTCCTTGGACTACACTTTCTGAGGGCCTACGTTTGGGTTCAGAAGTTAGTCACAAAACAGTCTAGTACTGTTACATCAACTTTGCTTTTCAGAGCTCATTCTGTCTAGTTAGTCGGACAATGTTAGAGCCTTCCTTTGTTGACCCCGTGTGTTTGGCAGTACTTGCTCAATCTGGTTACAAGGATCTAGAAGCTATGTGTCTTGATGGAGTCTCCCTCTATCGACGTAATAAGCTTGGAAGCACTCTATTAGCTCAAGTATGAGGATCTGATGACCTTTAACAGCCTCGTAAGTCTGGTAGTGGCTATCGACGGGGAGAGGAGACTGTGCTCACAACCACGAGGCCATTGGACTTGAAACTATGGTGAATGTGCTGCGACCCTTACATCGACGAAGATAACGGCCTAGCAAGGTGTTGTCCCTTTGAATGGGGCAAGTTGTGTTAGTGCATGGAGTTGAGCTTTGTGT
>SZWC01026216.1:16762-33007 GCA_023375785.1 Penium margaritaceum
TGGGACAGTTTTTTGTGAAACTGTTCTAATGGAAAAGTCAGCTCAAGCTTGAGGACTACAATAGATTCATTCCCAGTTTTGCAGTGACTCACTCCCCGTTCAATTACAAGCTTGCAGGTCGATTTTCCCCTTTCTCCTTTTTTTGTGCCTTAATTCGCCCATTGGTGTCTAGCTATTTTGCTTGCTTGGTTGATCCAGACCATGAGTCAAAGGTGGAGGTCAAAGCGAGTAAGGTCACGTGCTTGGCCTTTCATGCTCATGAATTGTGTTTTCTTAACCAAATGAAACATTCTCTCTGGAATTACCCAACCTTTCATTGCCTTGACGGTCTACACCCGAGTGGGGCGGTCAAAACTTTACGTAGAAATTGTAGAGCACCTTCACCGTCATGTACACGGCAAAGGTGCTCACGGGCATCACAACATCTACGATTCTTGGTATCCCCATGCATCATCTGGATGATCCAACCTTTCTTGATGGTGTCCCTCTTTTCACGTTGCCAAATTCCAAGAGAGAGGTCATGTAGAACTTTTGGGGTCTCGTGTGGGACTTTTGTGCCAATCACCACTATTCAGAATGCCACAACATGTTTCTATTGACACGCTCCTTCCCTCTTACCGGCATTGGGACAATCGTTACATCATCAAGCTGGTACCTCTTCCTCGTCCAAACCTCTTTTATCCCATTTGGCCGACCCTTGTTCCCATTTATTGCTCTGTATAGAATGCCAGATTGGCAACACGTTTCATGTCTTCCTTTGACAGATAGATCAGGGTAAAAACTACACGGATGTTCAAAGAAATCAGTTATCATTTGTGCAACTACGTCCGTTGTGGGCAGTGCTCAAGCAGCTCAGTAGGAAAAATCTTCAACCTCATGAACACGCGCATGCACGACATGGGCCACATTACATACTTGGTAAACTACACCTAGGACCCACTAGTCGTGAACATCAACGGTGACCACAGAGCTCTTGAATGGATTTTTGAACTATGAATGTGAGCGTTAGGCTTCATCCCATCATATCCTGCATCATCTACACTTTTCCCATACCTTATGGACCTACCCGGGTTTCATACCAGGCGTATTTGGAGTTTTCATAGGGACCTCAACATATCCTGAACTGCATGGAGCTCCTAGAAGTACCTCCTTCCATCCCCCTCCTCTTAACTATAATTTTCTAACAGTCCTCGCCTCCATAGTTTCCTCATGTCACTTTATGGTAACGTCCCTTCCATCATGCCGCAAAACGGCCTAGATTAAGGCAGTGCCCCCCACACTAACCATCCATTGGCTTGACATTGTACCTAGTTTATCGCGTACTTGTAGCTGTTTTCTCCCGATGCGACTCGTTCATCACGCCTCTATACTCGATTTTCACGACTCCAATGAAACATCTCATGGGCCACACATCAGGCTATCAGTATGAACCTTTTGGACTCGTCTCACCCCCTCTCCATGTCCAGTATCATGTGCCTATCATGGGTAATGCAATGGTCAAAACCCAAAAACATCACCAACAACCGAAGGTCACTAAAAGTTCCATCACCTAGCTCACATGATTTCATGGATCAAATGCATCGAATCATCGTTGCACAGTCATACCCACCTCCCTCGTCTCCTTCTTTCACAAAGTCATTGATCCATCCCTCATTCACTCCCTGCTTAATGGCTTTTTTTGGGGCAGCAACCCCGGTTGACACACAATTTCCATGCATGTGAATACAACCATGGCCTGTGCATGGATGGACCGATGAAAACCCTGATGACTTGGGAATGCACACCCTTCCTAGTCCTACAATCACACAAATTGACATAGGAAACCTCCCTGTGCTCCCGCCATCCATAAGCCCCCATGCCTCTCAACAACATCCGCGGGCTCTTTGTACAAACCCACCCTCAGAAAATTCCCAAAAGTTCCTACTTGTTTTATCCTTCTTCCATGTGGTACAACAGAGCATCCATTCAATTCAATTCCCTTTCCTACATCCACTCCTCTCCTGACCACTACACCAACAATCAACCTTTTTTTCCCTCAATGCCCACAAACATAATTCACCCCACAATATGACATGAATAATATAGATTTCCATACAAACACTACATCCCCAACATAGTCCTTTGGCTGCTCCCCTAGATCCTCAACACAGAGAAGTTCTTGTATCCATCTTACAGAGCCCTCATACATCCTCAACATCAAAAGGAACATAAGGGTTTTGATGATGCCAACGAATATGAAAAGGAACATTATGAGTCAAATAAAGTTTTCCCACATCATTTTCTTCTCTTGGAAAATACCTATTCTTCATATATACATACAAACACACACACACACACACACACATACACACACACACACACACACACACACACACACACACTCACATTAATAAAACACAAGCACACTAACTTGTCTAGTCTACAACTATTGTGGCGCTACATTTATTTGTCCCCGAGTACAAAAGGACTCTCTGGAGTTCTCGCCACCTGTAACGAGAATGTCCCATGTCATCCATTCAAGAAAAGAAGATAGTTTGGCCAATCCACAAGCAACCCTCAAATTGTCTCCTGTCAACAGCTCTCCATCATCCCAAAATCAACAATGCCACATTCACATATCTTAGCTTTGATAGGTGTAACCAAAGGTGCACGTGAATCTCTACCCGCTAGCAATGAATATGCTCCTCACCAGCCTATGGAATATGCCAGGCCCACTTTGCCGTAATTCCACACGCAAATAATCCCCACAATACATAGTCCTACCTGGTTAGCGTGGCAATTATTGGGAATATCCTGGCAATGTTTTGCAATGTCTTTGCAATACCTGGAAGTGCCTGGAAAATGCCTGGCAATGCCTCGATCATGCTTGGCAATGCACGACAATGCTTGGCAATATGTGGTAATGCCTATCAATCCCTGGAATTGTCTGGTTATGCCTAGGAAATTCCTGTCAATGCTTGGAAAATTCCTGGTATTACCCGCCAATGGCTAGGAAATGCCTGGGCAATGCCAAGAATTTCCTGGCAATGCCTGGACAATTCCATGCCGTAGCTGGAAATTCCTCATAAATGCCTTGCAATGCCGGCCAATGCATAGGCGATGTCTGGAAATGCCTTAGCTATGCGTCACTAATGCTTGGAAAGGACTAGCAATGCCTGAGAAATGTTTGGAAATGCTTGGGCAATGTCCAGGAAAAGGGTGGACAATGCTTGAGGAATGCCTTGGAATGCCGAGATAAACCTATGCAATACCGGGCAATGCCTGGAAAACAAGTCGTAATGCCTGGAAATGCCTTGAAATGCATGGATCATGACAAGAAATGCCTTGGAATGTGAGGCAATGCATGGAAATGCCTTGGCGATGCATTGCAATGCCGGCCAATTCCCGCAAATGCCTGGGAAATACAAGTGAATGCTTGGAAATGCCCGGGTACTACTTGATAACACCTGAGCAATGTCTTAGCAATTCCCAGCAATGCCTAACAATGCTTGGGTCATGATTAGATAATGTATGGGTAGTATCTAGGAAATGCTTAGGGAATGCCTGGGAAATTCCCAGGCAATGCTAGGCAATGCCTGGTAATGTCTAGCCTGGACAATGTATGGCAAGTCATATGCAATGCCAAGAAAAACCTTGGTCCTTTTTTGGCCCTTCTCACACCCTAGTTACACCATAGTTGGGCCCTAGTTCCACTCTTGTTGCACCCTCATTGCGCCCTTCTTTCACCCGAGTTGTGCCCTCGTTGCACCCTAGTTATGCCCTAGTTTATTCCCGGTTACACCCTTGTTGCACCCTAGTTGTACCCTAGTTGTGGCCTAGCTTTACCCTAGTTGCAGTATTATTGCATCCTAGTTGCAACCTAGTCGCACCCTAGTTACACCCTAGTTGCACTCTAGTTGCGCCCTTCTTGTGCCATGCTTGCGCCGTTGCTGTGTCCTTATTGTACCCTGGTTGCGTCTTAGTTGCGCCCTTCTTATGGCCTGGTTACGCCTTAGTTGCACTGTATTCTCATCCTAGTTATGCATCATTGCACCCTTCTTGCCTCCTAGTTATGTCCTCCTAGCTATGTTAGTGCTTAAGTCCCATCCTAGTTGTAACCTAGTTACGCCCTTCTTGTGTCCCAGTTGTATCCTAAGTGTGTCATTGTTCTCCATAATTATGTCCTCATTACACCATAGTTACATCCTAGTTGCACTCTAGTTGTACCCTAGTTGCATTCCTGTTGTGTCCGTTATCCCTTCATGCACCCTAGTTGCACCCTAATTGTATCATAGTTTGCCATAGCTACAATGTGCTTACATCCTAGTTGTGCCCTAGTTGCATAATTCTTGCACCATAGCTGTACCCTAGTTACGTCCTTGTTTCACCCAAGTTGCATCCCCGTTTTGCCCTAGTTTTGCCATAGTTGTGCAACACCCTTCTTACACCCTGATTTTTCTCCTAGTTATTTCCTAGTTGCGTCCTAGTTGCGCCCTTCTTGCACCCTAGTTGCACCCTAGTTGCATTCAAGTTATCCCCTTGTTGTACTCTAGTTGCAACCTTTTGGCCCCATAGTTGCGGCCTAGTTGCACCAAAGTCATACGCTAGTTTATTCCTAGTTGCACCATTCTTGTGTCCTAGCTGTACCCTAGTTGCACCCTAGTTGCATCATAGTTGTGTCCTAGTTAAGTCCTAGTTGCACCCTTCTTGCGCCCTAGTTGTGGCATAGTTGTACCCTTCATGCAACCTAGTTGTTCCCTAGTTACAACCTAGTTACATCCTAGTTGTGCACTAGTTACGACCGTCTTGAACCCTACCTGTACCCTAGTTGTGCCCTAATGGCATCGTTTTTATGCCCTTGTTCCTTCCTTCTTGCGCCCCAGTTATGTTCTAGTTACGCCCTATTTATGACCAGAATATACCCCAGTTTTCCCTCATTGTGCCTTCGTTGGGCCCTAGTTACAACCTACTTACGCTCTAGTTGCATCTTAGTTGTGTCCTTCTTATGTCCTTGTTGCACCCTAGTTGTACCCTAGTTCATCATGGTTGCGTCCTAGTTGCGTCCTGATTGCATCCTAGTTGTTCCCTAGATGCAACAATGTTGCACCCTAGTTGCACCTTTCTTGCATCCTACTTACGTCCTAGTTGCTCCTTTCCTGCATCCTACTTATGTCCTAGTTGCACCCTAGCCACATCATAGTTACATCCTAGTTGTTTCCTTACTCTGCCCTCGTGATGCCCTAATTGTGCCCTGGTTGCATGCTATTTGTGCCCTAGTTATGCCCTTCTTGTGCCCTAGATGCGCCCTAGCTACTTCATAGTTGAGCCCTTGTTGCGTCCAAGTCGCGCCCTACTTGCGTCCTAGTTGCGCCTTATTTGCACCCTGGTTACGCATTTGTTACGTCCTAGTTGTACCCTTGTTACTCTCCTTCCGCCCCAGTTACGCCATAGTTACACCCTTGTTGCATCCTAGTTGCGTCCTAGGTACACCCTTCTTTTGCTCTACTTGTATCCTAGTTAGACCCTCCTCGTGTCCTAGCCGTGCCCTAATTGCGCCCTAGTTTGCCATACTTACGCCCTGCCTGCACCCTAGTTGTGCCCCAGTTGGGCCCTATTTGTGATATGTTTTCACCCTAGTTGTGTCCCAATTGTGCCTTAGTTGCACCATTGCTGTACCCTTCCTGTGCCCTAACTATGCCCTAGTTGTACCCTAATCTTACTTCAATAACGCCCTAGTTCCACCGTTCTTGCATCTTAGTTGCAGCCTAGTTGTGCCCTAGTTTCATCCTAATTGTGTCCTAGTTGCACCCTTCTTATGCCCTAGTAGCTACTTAGTTATGCCCTAGTTGTCCCTTGTTTGCACCCCGGTGAAGTCCTTATTGCACCCTAGTTGTGTCCTAGCTGTGCCCTTCTTGTGCCATGGTTACTCCAAAGCTGCTCCCAAATTATGCCCTATTTGCATCCCAATTACGCCCTTCGTGCTCCCTATTTGCACCTTACTTGCGTCATAGTTGCGTCCTAGGTCTGTCCTTCTTGCGCCCAAGTTGCATCCTAGTTGTGCCAAATTTGCCAGTATTACGTCTTTGTTGGACCCTGGTTTAGCCCTAGGTATGCCTAGTTGCGTCCTAGTTGCTTCCTTCCTTTTTCCTAATTGTGCCCTAGTTATACCCTTCTTGCGCCTGAGTTGCATCTTTTTTACGCCCTAGTTACGTCCTACTTATGCCCTAGTTATACCCTTCTCGTGCACTAGTTGCACCCTACTTATACCCTACTCACGCCATAGTTGCCCCCTAGATGTGCCCTTCTTGTGACCTTGTTGTACCCTAGTTGAACCTTAGTTACGCACTAGTTTCGCTTTAGCTACGTCATAATTCCTCCTTTCTTGCGCCCTTGTTGCATCCTAGTTGTGTCATAGTTGCGCCTTAGTTGTGTCCTACTTCCGTCCTTTGCACACCCTAGTTCCGTCCTAGTTGTGTCCTAGTTGTGCCATTATTACACCGTAGTTACACCTTTCTTGCGCCCTTGTTGTGCCCTAGTTGCACCCTGGTTGTGCCTTCTTACGCCCTAGTTGTGCCCTGGCTGCATCCTAGTTTGCCATAGTTACGTCCTATTTATGCCCTAGTTGCACCCTACTTGCTCCAGGTTGCAGCATAGTTTTTCCCTAGTTGCACCCTAGTTGCATCCTAGTTGCGTCCTAGTTGCACCCTTCTTATGCCCTAGTTGCGTCGTAGTTTGGCCCTAGTTTGCCATAACTACGCCTTAGTTGCGCCCTAGTTGCACCCTAGTTGGATCGTATGTCTGCCCTTATTGTTCCGGATTCATGCCCTAGTTTCACCCATTTTGTACCCCAGTTGTGCCCTACTTGCACCAAGGTTGCATCCTTCTTGTACCCTAGTTTCTCCCTAGTTGCATCCTAGTTGCACAATAGTTACACCCTCCTTGCACCAAAGTTGCACTCTAATTTGGCCCTAGGTACATCCTAATTGGACTATAGTTGCACCCTTCTTACGTCCTAGTTGCGTCTTACGTCTTAGTTGCATCCTAGTTAAGCACTAGTTGCGCCCTAGTTACATCCTTCTTGCGCCCTAGTTGTGTCCTTGTTGTGCCCTAGGCGTGTGCTAGTTTTGCCGTTATTGCATCATATTTGCGTACCTAGATGAGTCCTAGTTGTGTCCTAGTTGCATCCTAGTTGCACTGTTGTTTTCCCCTAGTTGTGTCCCAGTTGCACCCTACTTATGCCCAAGTTGTACCATAACTATACCCTTGTTATGCTGTAGCGGGAGGGCCGGTTTGGCCCTCCCTCCTCGCTGAAGCGAGGGGTGGTTACGCACCACCCCTCGCGTCAGCGAGGTCTG
Source organism: Penium margaritaceum (assembly GCA_023375785.1). Taxonomy (NCBI): domain Eukaryota; kingdom Viridiplantae; phylum Streptophyta; class Zygnematophyceae; order Desmidiales; family Peniaceae; genus Penium; species Penium margaritaceum. The sequence goes on from SZWC01026216.1 coordinate 24,097, forward strand.
GCCGGCGGCCAGCACTTCGCTGGCCGCCGGCCGTCCAACCGGCCGGCGGCTGGCCAAGTGACCGGCCGGCTACCGGCCGGCCAACCGCCAGCCGCCGATCGCGGCCTCAGCCCGATCGGCGGCTGAGAGGCCACGAGGGCCTCAAGGCCGAGGCCTCGTGGCCTCGTGCCCTCACCCCCCCTCGTCCTCCTTGCAAAACAAGCAAGCGAGGACGAGGGATAGGGGGAGCAAGGGTGAGGTTGAGAGAGAGAGCTGGCGCAAAATCGCCAGCGTGCCTCGCACGCGACGATTTTGAGAACGGCAAAACGTAAATCAAAGTTCGTTCTCGACAAACTTCGACATAGAATAAACGAAATAACTCATGCGAACACATGAGTTCAAGGTAAAAACCCCCGGTTTGGGTCCCAAAACCAGGGGTTTGATTAAAAATGGATATGGGCCTCCGGAGACTCGAAGTATTCGAGTCTCCCTGCTTTGGGTTGTTGATGACGATTGCCCCTCAGTCCTGCGAAGGGGGTAAACCCCTGACGCGGACTGAGAATGCCATTCTGCGAACTCCGACGACAACTTCAGAGCAGGAGTTGGAGACACGACACGTTACAGTGGTATCAGAGCAAGACGACCCTTGCGACCAAGAGTTCGACGGAAACGGAGCCTACGACATAGATAAAACGCCCCCGGCAGCTACAAGCAGCAATGGGAACGCCACAAGGGACTACGGCATCTATGCTTCACCGTTTGAAGCGCCGTAAAGTGTGTTAGGAAGCTAGAAAAGAGCTCTATTTTTTGGGGCTTCTTCTCCACAGCCTCTCCTCACCTCCAGGGGACCTAAGGGAATTTTTGGGGACGGGATGGGGAGTGCCTACCCCCAAACCACCAAGTTTTCCCCTCTCTTCAAGGTTTCCTCCCTCCTTCCTTCAACCAAGAAATTGGGACAGCACTCTTTCCCAAGTTCAGGGGCTCTCAAAGCTTGATGAAGCTCTAAAACGAGGGAGGACTACACCTTGGGGACTTTTGGCGGCTCTCCCAACGCCGCCGGCTGAAGGAGGACGCCGCCAAGGGACGCGAGACGTGCCAAGAAGACGCAAGAAGAGACCAAGGAAGACGAGAAGACAAGAAGAAAAGAAGTCAAGAAGAAAACTAGCCCTTTTTCTCTTGACCTTGTACTTGCTTGTGTTCTTGCTCCTTTTCCTAGTTTTGTGAGCGGTACTCACACTTCTTGTTACTCCCTTTTATTGTTAACTTCTTTTTTCCTAGATCTTAGTGCTACCAAGTGCCGTGAGTCACGGCCTAGGAGGACTAGTTTCTAAGCCCACGACCTTTTGCCGACGTGGCGGCCTAGGAAAACAGAAGCTTAAATTGAAATTTCCTCACCGATCGTGAGAGCTACATTGTAGGAGGCATTTCCTCCTTCAAGTTATGGGGTGGTCCTCACAACGACCTTCACATGCTAGTTGCACTAATGACGAGATGGCAAGTGTCGGACCGTCCAAGACAAACAAGGGCAAGGTGGTGACGGCCTCATCACAAGCTCTCAGCGGAATCCAAATTTTGGGAGCCACCGCCGCGAGCACGGTTGCCAACCCAAAGGCAACCGTACCGCCAAGGGCAACCGTACCGCCGAAGGCAACCGATGCCAACTTCAGCGATACCGAGCAGCGTGCGGAGGCCGAAAGGTGCTCGACGAGTACGTCGATGTGCACGTGGGCAACCCCCACGCGACGGACGACATGATGGAGGAGGATCTCCCGGGGGGATACTTGGAAGAAGAGCACGACCCCAACGATGGCGAAGGCGACGAGGATCGTGACCATCGCCATCTTCGTGCGATGAACTCAAGCCGATTGCTCGAGAAGGGCAAGACGCCCGCCGCACCGCCTGGAGCTGCCGACGGCAGCGAGATTGCCGAGAGCAGCAAGGGCGCTAAAAGCAGCCGCACGGGAAGTTCCCGCGAGAACGAGCGGGACGACGTCGCCCCGAAGGCAATTCGCAATGACTGTCGTAGGCTCGCGGAGTTTCCTGCCGAGGCCTAAGGCCGACTCAAGATCACCACCGATGGTGGAGATACGGCACCGCTCGGAGGAATGGGGGCGGACCCTCCTTCCTACGATGCAGCCGCAATGGGGCAAGGCTGCGCCCACTCGAGCATCGTCGCTGACGACAGTCTCCTCCGAAAGGTGAGAATCCTTGGAGGCGTGTACGCGAACCGTACCCTCTTGCAGTGGGTAAGGGTGCACAGACAACGCGAGGCCCTGGAGGCTATAGTCGATGCTCTGACAACATCAGAGCTCAAGTTTGCGTTCGCAAACCTGCTAGCCCACATCGGGCAGAGCATCATGGAGGGACTGTGATCGCCAGCTATAGCGCCTGGCCGCCCATGAGGCAAGCCGCCGATGCAACGACCTCAACAAGGCGTTGCAGAGCGTGACCCAGGTGCGGATGCAACAGCAAGCACAGCGTGCTGCAAGTGTGGATGCCACTGCCGGTGACAGCAACGACTTTCCTACCTCGATGACTTCGGGGTCGGTCATGAACACGTCCTTCCTCCATAGTGTGGAGATAATCCGGAAGGGCGTGAAGGTGACAACCTGCTGAACCGCATGGAGCACTACGTGTCCACAAGGCTCCACTCAGCCAGTGGGGCGACCTTGCCACGACGCGACTTGAAGACAAACTCTTCAAGTATGTGGTCGAGGAGTGGACTGCGCACCAGCCGCACCTCGAGTGGCTGCCCATGCCGTGGGAGGCCTTTTGCGCGATCATGCGCAAGAAGTGCACCCAACGTGAGGAGGCGTAGCGTGCCTTCCAAAAGATCAAGGACTTCAAGCAGCTGGGCAGCTCACTCGAATCCTACTTGAGCGAGTTTGCCGCACTCGTGGAAGAAGCCAAACGATTCACCGAGAACGATGGGACTCAGACCTTCAAGTACCCGGAGTGCATGCTGCTGGAGTACTTGCGTGATGGTCTCGCCAGCAAGAAGCTGAAGGACAAGACCACCACGAAAGCCACTGGCCAAGCTTGGACAAGCTGGAGGGCGTTGCGTGACTACATGAGCGAAGTGTATTCGACGAACCCGAAGCACTACTCTGATGCACGGCCGAACGCACATGCACAGCAAGGCCGCGACATGCACATGGACGCTGCAGGGGCTGGTGGGTCACCTGGACAGCGAGGCGGGGTGAAGGGCAAGCAACCTACAAACCCTCCAGCCAAGAAGGCTGGTGGATACAAGGGCCCCAACAACAAGCGCAGCCATGAGAATGACGATCTCCAGGCGTCGCGTAAGCGTCGCAATACATCCTTCTGCGAAGGGCTCTGCCACAACTGCATCCAGCCGGGCCACTTTAGGGCTCAGTGCCCTCAGGCTGCTGGGGGTGGACAAGAGGTCGCGGCGTTAGCTGCAGCAGTAGCACCTTGTGGGGATGGTGCAGCAAGAGGCCGCGGATAGGGCCGTGGACAGGGTCGCAGTCGCGGCAATGGACCCGGCCGTGGTAATGGAAAGGGCCGTGGGGCGGGTTTTCCCCACCCCTAAGTGATGTCAGTGGGGACCACTCAGGGTAAAACTGGAGCACGAGTGTGGGTTCATGTTTTCAGATGAGGATGTTAAACAATAGGAGTTTTTTACGAGTTCAAGTTTCTCTATTATCTTTTCTCCTCTTGTTGAACCACATTCTACACTTGCTGACCAACATTGCCCACTAAACATTGCATCTCCGGACGAGATGCATGATCGTACATGCTTAGTGGTGGCGACACCAACCACCGTGCAAGATTTGTGTGACGTAGTGATTGAAGCAAACGCCCTCAAAGCAATGAGTTCAATCACGTTCGTAGTACCTTTAGTCGACGATTTCGACCCAGTCAAATTTAAAGACTGGAAGGTGCTAGCCGAATTCACACGTGCCCACAAGATGTGGACTCGAGTAGGTGAATCATGGGAGTTGCGACGCCCGTCGTACAGATTCCGTGTTTATCACAAACTCGGCTTGCCGTCATCGAGTCTGTTCACTCGGAAGAGTAGGCGCAACATGACAATGCAGTTCAAAGGAAACCTAGCTAGTGCTCCCGTGAACGTTCCTGCTGACACTGGAGGGGACGACTCTTTTGTTAGCCTTGGCTTTACCCGACAGGTTGGCTCGAGGTACGAGCCATCGAATGGCGCAGTTGTTGTCGGTGACAACCGTACGGTACCCGTGATTGGTACTTGTAAAGCAAAGAATTGTATTCAAGGGTACACACAAAGTGTCACGTTGAAGGTACACAACCTTCTTGATCCATTTGACGTGGTGCTAGGCGATCCTTGGCTCCGTGACAACAAGGCACTAATGTGCTTTGAATCAAAGCGTTTGATCCTCCGAAAAGGACAACGCCGCTTTACGTTGATTCCGAGTACGGAATTATCCCTGACCCGACTCAAAGTCCATGCGAGCTTGTCTGCAATGCAGGTCAAGAGACGTATTCGACAAGGTTGTCGATACTTCTTGGCTCAACTGCAAGAAGTGGAGGACGACGTGACGGAAGACACGCCACAAGAGATCAGATCTCTATTGGTAGAGTTCTCGGATGTATTCCAAGACCCACCGGCTGGGCTTCCACCAGAAAGACACATGGGCCACACAATTCCGCTGCAACCAGAGGTGACTCCTCTGTTCAGACCCATGTATTGCCTTAGTCCAGCAGAAAGGCGAGAGGCCGAACGCCAAATCAAAGAGTACCTTGCAAAGGTGTGGATCGAGCCCAGTAGATCGCCGTACGGTCCGCCGATCCTTTTTGTGAAAAAAAAGGACGGTGGTTTGTGCATGTGCGTGGATTACCGGGCGTTGAACAAGCTGACGGTGAAAAATCGATTCCCCTTACCGCGGATTGAGGACCTTTTCGACCAACTCCAAGGCGCGAAAGTATTTTCGTCCTTGGACTTGTCTCAAGGATACCATCAAATCTGCATCACGGAAGACGATGTGCCCAAAATCTCGTTTCGAACGCACATGGGACACTATCAGTTTCGAGTGTTATGCTTCGAGCTTACAAATGCCCCGGCAACCTTCCAAGGAGAAATGAACCAAACGTTCACCAAGCAACTTGGACAGTTTATCTTGGTTTACCTGGACGACAACCTGGTTTTCTCCAAATCAATGGAAGAGTACATAGAACATGTGCGCAAAGTTCTCGCAATCCTTTGGGAACAGAAGTTCTATGCGAAAGTGAGCAAGTGCAAGTTTGCACAAGATGAGCTCGAATACCTTGGACCCATCGTTAGTAAGGATGACATCCGTGTCGACCCACGAAAGGTCCAAGCTGTTGTGGACTGGCCACATCCGAAGAATGTTGGGCAGATATGGTCTTTCCTCGGCCTTGCAAACTACATTCAACGTTTTATGCAAGGGTATTCGACCCTGGTAGCACCGCTAACCAGGCTCACGCGAAAAGACGTGCGTTGGGAATGGACACCTGATTGCGAGAACACTTTTCTCAAGGTCAAAGAGCTCCTATCCATGGCACCCACCCTAGCTCTTCCAGATCCATCGCAACCATGGGAGGTTTGATGTGATGTGTCGGTAGTAGGACTTGGAGCCGTCCTCATGCAAAACGGTCACCTAGTTGCGTATGAGAGCCGTAAGCTCATTCTCGCTGAAACGCGGTACACAACTAGAGATCAAGAGCTCCTTGCAGTTGTACACGCTTTCAGAATGTGGCGTTACTATCTCGAGGGTGCTGAAGGGGGTGGGACGGTCGTGACCGAGCATAATCCATTGGTGTTTTTCCAAACGCAACCAAACCTGTCAAGACAACAGGCGCGTTGGAGCGAATACTTGAGTTGATTCTCGTTCACATCGGAATATCGACCATGACGCATCAATGTGGCCGATCCACTAAGCCGACAGCCTGTGGAAGTTAAAGCAACCACCGAGGTTAGTGGGTGTTTTATGGCCATTGCAACAGCAACAGTACAACCACCAGATCCCCCTGCACCTCTGTGGCAACCACCACGAGAGATTATCCATTACAACGGTTTTGTAAACAAGATCTGGATGGGATACAGTGTGTATTCTTGGTTTAAAGACTCTCAAAATCTGGACAAGCACGGCTTGGTGGAGGCCGCAGGAATCTTCTGGCACGGAGAACAAGTTGTTGGGCCAAACTCGGGAGACCTTCGAGCAAAGGTTATCTCCCAGTTCCACGACCCGCCGGTCGCAGGTCATGTGGGACCCCAAAAGACCGGACAGACACTCTCGGACCACTATTGGTGGCCAGGGTGGAGTGTCGATGTCCGTAAGTATTGCATGACATGCGACCCATGTCTTTGGAATAAGGCTAGTAACAAGAAGCCTGCAGGACTCCTCCAACAGCTTCCCATTCCTGGGACTCCATGGGAGTGCATCAGCATAGACTTCATTACTGGTCTTCTGGACACGGCCCATGGCCACGATGCAATACTAGTGGTTGTGGATCTTTTGACGAAGATGACACACTTCATTCCTACAACCACTGACATGAACGCAGAGGAGACCGCTCGTCTCTTCTTTGAGGGTGTCGTAAAGTACCACAGCTTGCCGTTGCGCATTATCTCCAATCGAGATCAAAAACTTGCTAGTAAGTTCTGGCAAAAGATGCACAAATACTTCGGCAGTGAATTGCAAACATCGACAGCATTTCATCCTCAAATTGACGGACAAACAGAGCGCATGAATCGCACTCTGGAGCACATGCTCCGCATGTACGTGGACCGTGCCATGCATGATTGGGATGAATTCCTAGCACCGGCAAAGTTTGCGTTGAACAACTCGGTGAATGAGTCCACACAGTTCACACCGTTTGTGTTGAATAGTGATCGACATCCAGTGGTACCCTCTTCATTGGTGAAGAGTGGGAGTACAAGAGGGCAGGTTCCTTCTGCTCAAGCCTTTGCCGAGCGCATCGACTCCTTGTTACAGGAGGCAAAGGGTCACCTTGAAGCAGCTCGGTAGCGACAAAAGGCATATGTCGACAAAGGTCGCCGAGAGGTCTTATTTGACATTGGTGACAAAGTGCTGCTTAGCACTAAAACCCTTCGGCTGAAGTCGCCACGGGCAAGAAATCTTCTACCAAAGTGGATTGGGATGTTTCCCATTGTGGCACGCATCGGGCCAGTGGCATACCGATTGCTACTTCCACCGAGTATGAAGATACATGACGTGTTTCATGTGAGCGTGCTAGCTCCATACACAACAGGAGGAAACATTCAGCCACCACCAGCGGTCCTGGCTGCCGACGGCCAATACGAGGTCCTTCGCCTACTCCAGCACCGAGAGCGTACTCTTTGGTTGCGCGTTGTCATGGAGTACCTCGCTCATTGGGCCGGTTGTGGACCTGAACATGATTCATGGGAGCCCGAATCTCGGTTGCCCACAGGGATGGTCAACGAGTACTGGAGCGAGCTTGCACCTCGCACAGATCAACGTGTGGCAGGAGGTACCACCTGAACGCGGAAAAAGTGAACAACATTCCCACGGGGCAACATTCATGGACAGTAACCATAAGAGGTTGGGGACGCCCAACATGGTTGTCGCACGGACGCTCCAGCCTAAAGGGGGGAGGCCACTAGCTGTGCTGACCAACAAGCTGCATCTTAGGTCTAAGTACCATGCACATGTTCATTTTTTGCTGGTGATTGAAATTATAAATTTTCTTTCACAATGTTGATGACTCACTGACTCACAATCCTACTTGTTGTTCATGAACTGGGACGGTTCACAACAAGTGGGGAGGAATGTAGCGGGAGGGCCGGTTCGGCCCTCCCTCCTCGCTAAAGTGAGGGGTGGTTGCGCACCACCCCTCGTGTTAGCGAGGGCTGGCCGGCAGCCAGCACTTTGCTGGCCGCCGGCCAGCTCGCTGCCGGCCGGCTGGACGGCCGGCGGCCGGCAAAGCAACCGGCCGGCTACCGGCCGGCTAGCCGCCAGCCGGCGATTGCGGCCTCAGCCCGATCAGCGGCTGAGAGGCCACGAGGGCCTCAAGGGCGAGGCCTCGTGGCCTCGTGCCCTCGCCCCCCCTCGCCCTCCTTGCAAAAAAAGCAAGCAAGGACGAGGGATAGGGGGAGCGAGGGTGAGGTCGAGAGAGAGAGCTGGCGCGAAATCGCTAGCATGCCTCGCACGCGACGATTTTGTGCCAAAACGGAAAAATGTAAATCGAAGTTCGTTCTTCGACAAACTTTGACATGAAATAAACAAAATAACTCGTGTGAACACACGAGTTAGAGGCAAGAAACCCCGGTTTGGGTCCCAAAACCAGGGGTTTGGTTATAAACGGATATGGGCATCCGGAGACTCAATACATTTGAGTCTCCCTGCTCTGGGTCATCGATGAAAATTGCCCCTCAGTCCTGCGAAGGGAGTAAACCCCTGACGCGGACTGAGAACGCCATTCTGTGAACTCCGACGACGACTTCAGAGCAGGAGCTGGAGACACAACACGTTACATATGCCCTGGTTGCATCTTATTTGTGTCCTCAACATGCCCTAGTTGTACCCTAGTTTGTCCTTCTTTTGTCCTACTTGCACCTTACCTACGTCCTATTTTGTCATAATCACATCCTCTTTACACCCTACTTGCACCCTAGTTGCTACCTAGTTGTGCCCTTCTTGCATCCTTTTTTGCACGCTAGTTGCGTCCTAGATACGTCCACGTTATGCCCTAGTTACGTCCCAGTTACATCCTTCTTACACCGTAGTTGTATCGTGGTTACACCCTAGTTGCGCCCTATTTGCGCCCTAAGTACGCCCTCGTTGTATCCTAGTCGCATCCTAGTTGTACCATATTTGTGTCCTAGTTACACCCTTCTTGTGACCTAGTTGAACCCTAGTTACACCCAGGTTATGTCCTAGTTACTCCCTAGTTGTACCCTTCTTGCATCCTAGTTGTACCCTAGTTGTGCTCT
>SZWC01026217.1:11614-29772 GCA_023375785.1 Penium margaritaceum
GGGGAAGGGGAAGGAGAAGGGGGGAAGGGGAGGAGAGCGGAGGGGAAGGGCGTGGCAGAGAGGGTGGGGGATGGGGAGGTGGTGGTTGAGGGAGAGGCAGAGAAAGAGAGGGTGGGGGAGGGGGAGGGGGAGGGAATGGGGGAGCGTGGGAGGGGGAGGAGATAAGGGAGGGGGAGGGTGGGGGAGGGGGAAAGGTGCAAGTTAGATTGTGCGCAAGTGCACATTGAAGACAAATTTATCTTTTTTGGCCAACTGGGGCCAACAAATTGCTGCCGAATATTTTTCCATCGACGTGCTTGAACAAAACTTCAAGACGACAATGTTCGTGTGGTTGTTGTCGATGAGTGCGTCATTGTCGTCGACTTTGCGTCGTCGTTGTGAACGACGTCACCGTCTTTCTCGGCATCGATGACGTCGTTATTCTTCATGTTTTGTGTGATTGGGGCATATTTGTACATAGACCATTTCATAGTCAAGCGATACAATTCATTTCTGGTCCACTGGGGCCAACAAAGTGTTGCTGGTTTTTTCCATCCATGAGAGGGGGAGGGAAAGGGGGAGGGAGAGAGGAAATGGGAAGGGTAGACAGGAAAGGGGGCTGAAAAAGGGGGGAGGGAAAGAGAAATTACCGTCATCGTCATCATTGCCGCCGATGATGTCGTCGTTGTCTTCGGGGTTGCAATGCTCATTGCCACTGACGACGTCGTTGTCGTTATCGATGATGCTTCGTGTGTATGGTGCAGGTTACATTGTGCGTAAGTGCACATTGAAGACAAAGTTATCTTTTTTGGCCCACTGGGGCCAACAAATTGCTGCCGCATTTTTTTCCATCAACGTGCTTGAACGAAACTTCAATACGACAATGTTCGCGTGGTTGTTGTCGACGAGTATGTCGTTGACGTCGACTTTGCGTCGTCATTGTGAACGACGTCACCGTCGTTGACGGCATCGATGATGTCGTTATTCTTCATGTTTTGTGTGATTTGGGCAGGTTTGTATGTGTACCATTCCATAGTCAAGCGATACAATTCATTTCTGGTCCATTGGGGCCAACAAAGTGCTGCCAGTTTTTTTCCATGCATGAGGGGCGAGGGAAAGGGGGAGGGAGAGAGGAAATGGGGAGGGTAGACAGGAAAGGGGGCTGGCAAAGGGGGGTTAAGGAAAGAGAAATTACCGTCATTGTCGTCATTGTTGCCGATGATGTCGTCGTTCCCATTGGGGTTGCAATGCTTATTGCCGTTGACGTCGTCGTTGTTACCGATGATGGTTCATGTGTATGGTGCAGGTTAGATTGTGTACAAGTGCACATTGAAGATTTCTTTTTGGCCCACTAGGGCCAACAAATTGCTGCCAAAATGTTTTTGACAACGGCGTCGTCGTCGTCGACTTCGCGTTGTAAATGACGTCGTTGTCATTGACATCGTCGACGTCATCGATGACGTTGTTGTTATTCTTCATGCTTTGTGTGATTGGTGCAGGTTTTTACGTACACCATTCCATATTCAAGGGAAAAGATTATGATGGCATTCATGACGACGCCATGAGGGAGGGGAGGGAGGGAGGGGGACAGTGATGGCATTGTTGACGACGCCATCGTCATCGTCAAAGACGATGAAGATGTCGTTGTTCATGGCGACGTCATGAAGAGGGTCCCTATGTTTTTTCTAGGTGTGTCTCGAGTAGGGATGTCCACGATCATGAGCACCTGTGATACCCAGGATGGCATCATCGACGACGTGCATGAGCAAATGACTGCATTGGATGATGTTTTTGAGGGGAGCGACAAGGATTAAGAAGAGATAGGTGATGGCGGGCAGGGAGAGGTTGAGGGAGGGGAAGCGGAAGATGGAGGAGATCATATACACGATGGAGATGATGATAACGAAGCCCACGGTGGGGCAACCGGGGGTGGTGGCGTATCCGAAGGGGGCATAGGCATTAAGGAGATGGCGCCCGTCAACCGTCCTCGACCTACCCTCTATACATCTCCAAGTGTTGCTTCCACATCTGCTGCACGCATTCTAGTCTCTCTCGGTTGCAATGTCAGTGACTCCACTTGGGAGATGCATCATAGGGATGTTCGACCCGGTAGCCCTCCTCGGCGTAGCCAGATGGGCATCGGCCTTGGAGAAGGCGATGTACTCACAATGAAAGAGGAAGCAAGAATGGTGGTCCTGGAAGTGGCTGCAAAGAACTTGTGGTGCCTTCACATCGCAAAGTAAGTGTCTCTTTTCCGACGTACTCGTGTATGGTGTTCTTTTCATGTTGAATTGTACTTGTGGCAACTGTGTATGTGGGGATGGGATTGTATGTGGGGGCATAGGGAAGAACAATACTATGTTATTGTAATGTTTTCTAATCTCTTTTCTTATGTATTGTTCTCCGCATATGAGAAAAATAGGAGCAACAAGGAGAAGTTCGTCTTCAAATGTCGAAATGCCAGCGAGAAGAACAATTGTCCATTCCAAGTCACATCGTGTCTTCACAAGCCAACCAAAGACGGTTGACAAGTGAGGTGGAACCAGGCAAGCAGGCGGTTGTGACAAGAAAGAGACAAGGTTCAGTGCCACGCATCGTGGACTTGACCGAGATGTTGTGTACGTGTGGGGTCTACCAGGAGAATCTCTTCCCTTGTGTGCACGCAATCACATATCTTCTGCATGTAGAGGGGTTGAAAGTGACAGATGTGTGTCATCGGGCATACCTCGCGTCGTCGTGGAAGCAGATGTACAGCGGACAGCTTCCACCCATGTTGTATAAGAAGCTAACTCCGACGGTGGGGTATGCAGCACCAGAGGCACAACCACGTACACCCGGACGCCCAGAGTCACAACCATGTGAGGCTTTGAGTGCGAGACACAAGCGGAAACGGCTGTGTTTGACATGCCGACAATGCGGTCATGTCGAGAGTGACTGTCCGAGCCAGATACCGGCTGGACGCAGAGCGGAGAACATGTCATCGACTGGTCAACAGAGTGGTTTGCGACGTAGACGGCGTTCACAACCTACACCATCAAAACGGCACGCAACCAGAAGCTCCATCTCGAACATCGGACGAGCGAAGAGTTGCATGGGAGCCTGAGCGGAGGCGACTTGAGACTATGTTGGACGATCGTGCCAAGGTAACCCCCCTCCCCCCTCTTCCGCTCCCTCCACTAGAAGCATCCCCAACGTCATATGCTTTACCTTGCATGTACACATGTCTTTTCATTCGTATTGTCGTGCGACTCCCTCACATTTATGCATGGATGCTCCAGTGACGCGTGAGCTGTTTTGCCATCTCTTTCTGAATGTTGTTCTCCCTCCTCATGCTCTTTTGTCCACTAAATTTGTTTAAATTTCCCCCTCTCTCCACTTGCTCTCTTCCACGTCACCATGGATCCTCTTGCAATTCCACACAGATGCAAACAGAATGGATCAAGAGGACGAGAGACCCTCATGTGCGGGGAGGTCGTACTGAAGGGGTCAAGCACCACACTTGCGAAGAACAGCCGTTGGAGCAGCAGACGGAGGGGGTGCGAAAGGAGGAACTGTCGCATCAACATCTGCATTAGCAACAATCGCAATAGCCACAGTCAAACGAGCAACACCAACAGCAGCAGTCAGAGCAAGAGCCGGTGAAACCACAACAACAAGAGCAGGAGCAGCACTTCGAGCAACAACAGTCGGAGCAGCACCCGCGAGACAAACCACCGGTGTCACAGGAATTTCATGCAAACAACCACTTCCAAACATTTGCGAGGGTGCATGAGCAGCAAAGGTGACGAGGGCGCAAGTGGGGTATAGTGAATGGTGGGAGGGGGCGTGGAGGAGATCAATCACACACAGAGACTCCCCAAGTCGATGGTCACGTGCGTAGGCAACAACAAGAAGCACGACAACGGCGCATGGCCGTGATGAGGGCCCGCTGAATGGAGCGTCAATGAGTTAAACATGGAAATCCATCCTTAGGTGTTCTCTTGAAAATATGGAAAATTCTTGCAACATTGCATTCACACACGTTAGGTGGGACTTTTTTTAACATGTTATGCAGTTTTCACTCGTGCTTTGTGCAAACTTCACACATGAAACATGTCTAAACTTGAAGACTGTCGGTTATTGAGAAAATGTTTACCTAAAACATAGGGGAAAAGAGGTGCAGAGACTTCTGTACAAAACTAGTTATGACTTCTTCCATATGCACTTGGTTATGGAAAATAAGTTCATGTATGAAAATGGCAGAATGTTAGGATTGAAAATGAGTGTTGAAGGCTTATGTTAGTGGTTTTAGGGAAAAAAGACATTCTTTTATTGTACCCGTAGTGTGTTTTACGTTCAACAAAAATAATTGTTTTCCTTTGTCCATTCTAGCACGTAAATAATTTTGTTGTCTTTGACAAGTCACTCTCAAAATTAAGGGAAACTTATTTCCCTACACATTGTTTCACATTCTGTGCAGAGACTTGTAGGGACTGCGAGCGTGAATCTTCCATGTTCCGCTTGCAATCCCTCGTGGACTCCACGCGGACGAGCAGGCCACAAGGGATTGCGAGCGGGATCTACCTGCGGAGCGAGACGTGACGCGGGACATCGCCCTCGACATTCGAAAGTTGAAGATTGAACAAGCAAATTCCCAGTGACAGACCAAGGATATGATTGATCAGTTCGACCAAAATGATACACGAAAAAAAACTAGGGACTTTTGGACGAACTGGTCCAACATTCCACGACTAAACATTATATTTGAATTTAACTGTCACTTAATTCAGATGTAAAAAATAGGCGAATGTAAAAGACACTACGGTACTTTCATATGGTTGTAGGGGTAAAATAAACTTCCACATGATATGGAGAAAAACTACTCATACTATACGTGGGTGACATGAGGACAATGTTAGGCATGATGAATTTTCATTATGCATGCTTTTCAATGTTTTTAATTGATCTTCTGAACAGCTTTTCCCATAAAACAAATAGCAATGCAAACATGTGGGCTCGTGGCATACGGTAGTTTTGTTACATGAAAGGCTCACTATCCACAATGAGGGGGGAAAAACCTGTTCGTATGTGTGATTTCGAGTGCTAACAAAAACAATCGTTTTCGGTCTGATTTTTTAACGAGCAGTCAAAATTGTCCACTCGCAAAACAAGCAAACAGAATTGTCCTCGTGGCCGCTCCCTCCTCTTCCCAAGCCCGCACTTGGGTCCTATTTGTCTATACACAAAGAAGCGAAGTCGCACTTCTTTCATGTAACTTTCACTATTTTTTTACCGAGAGAGAACCCCAAAAAAAGCAGACATGGCCTTTTCTCCTACGCAATGGTTCTAATGACATGGCGTTGCGAATGGAATGGGGACATATTTGTCTACTCTTGCGCCAGCGGACATTTCTGATTGGGGACAATTCTGACTACACGTCCTCCATCGGACCATTTTTTATTGCTCCAGGTGACGAGGGGACAAATGCGTTTGCTCATACCGCGAGTGGACATATTTGTCTGCTCGCTTTGCGATCAGACAGATTCGACTCCTCATTTCAAAACTAGACCAAATTTGACTTTTCTCCGGCGATGTTTTAAAGGCAAAGCGAGCATGCTTTGAGTAGGCCCTGTGTGTGTTCCTTGTAAACGAACGAAAATAGATCTGTCACGGGCGGACGGATTGGGACTAAAAATTATGAAACTATCTAGCAAAGACGCTAAGCGCCTTCAGGGTGTTTAACTGACTTCATCATTTCAAGAAGGATGAAGCTGGCTCCAATCAAAATGGAGGATGGGGTTGAATTTCCCAACTGCGGCTGCTTGGTTGGTTTGGATGGTCGAAACATCCTTACTAAACAATTTTTGTCAGCATTTTCTCCAAAATCCTGTCGTTTGCCAATGTCAAACCTGTGTGTACATGAGACATACGCACATCCAAACATGTGCCTCTATGGACAAGATTCTATGTGTCATCGGATCCGTTCCATCATGGCCCGTTCGAATGTGGAGACATCCCCATGCCACTTCCCTTGCCAAGAGCATGGCCACAGAGTGGCCATGCTCTACACAGGCAGTCCAACCAACTTTGCCGACCGAAGAGAGCTCTCGGTCGAACTGCGGATTTGGCCGCACGTGGGAATGGGTGTGCTATAATTCACCCATTTCATCCATCCAAGAAATTCAGGACACTCTATGACCTCCACTTCCTACACAGCGCTAGGCAACTGAATACCTCACAGGCGTGCGTGGGTGAAGTCTATGGTTTCACCTATATCCATCCGTACTCACCTATTCCCACTTGCGATGGGAAGTTGGCCGTCCCTGCGAGATTGTGAAACAAATGCATGCAATGAGAAATAAACGAGGTAACGAACCTCACTTCCCGATAGTATGTTTAGCTAATGATGACAAAAATAAAGTAAGACAAACTCGCAAAAACCACCCAATCACTAAACTCCCTAAGGTATATAGCAGCTTCCTATTTGGTCAAAATCATGGGTTCAGTTTGCTCAACCCACGATTCCAACCGCAACCAGCCTCACTCATAAACTTTCAGGGCTAATCTGGAGCAATATTATCTCAAAATGTAAAGTTCACAACCTTTCAGAAAATTAGACTCAAGATAAAAGAGTTCTCTGACCTAGGAATAACCCAGAAGACTACAACAAATATAAAATCATGCCAACTGCTCAAATATTCCTTCGGGTTGTGAATTTTATTTGTTTTTCCCGTTCTTACTGGAGCCCCACAAAAGCGAAGCCCAAGTGATCACATAACAACCGAATGCAACTCATAGTCCTCAGCGAGAAGATTGAGGGTACTAAAACCTTCGCAGGATGACAATGGTTCAACAGCTAATAATACATCTTTATCAACTCTTTGATCTCATAAAATCCATCCAATAAAGCCACGTTAAAAAATGAAACAGAACGACACCTTTTTCACAATCCATAAAAACATTAATCACTTCTTCAATAAGGAAGAAAAATCATTAATTTTGACCCTCCTTATCGAGATGGGGATAGATACAATAAAATTGCCCAGATGTCATTATATTGAATTTCTATATTCCATTTATGGTCATTGACCCCAAAAGTACACACTCATAAACTAGTGTACAAAATCAGAACATATGTGGAGGATGTTTCTAGAAAATTTACAGCCATTAATAGGAATGGTTCATGGACGTTTCGTGTACATCCTAAATACACGGATATTTCGGTGTTTATTTCATTGGAAGTTTCATTAAACTTCCGTCAAGCTCTGATATCATTTAAAACATTTTAGAATAATAATAATTTTGCATTATGAACAACACACAGGTAAAACAACTACTATTATTTCAACGTGACCCATTTTCAGCTGCTCCAATATTAGTGTTATGCTTGGTTTATGTTACCATACCTATTTGGGTCGTCCTTTCCTATCATGTATTATTCAGGCCTTTGTTATCCGTTGGCAGAGCATACCTAATTTGACTATTCAGGTCCACATGATACACTCGACGCCGAGTGTACAGGGCGCTTTTGCCTAAGAAGAAAGGCCTCGCCGACTTTGACGTCTGACATCGGCAACGTCGATGTCAGACGCGAGCAGTCTCGTGAAGAAACTGCGAGCAAAAAATCCTGGGCACCTGCCGGGCCCTTCGATCGTGGGACCCGGCAGGTTCCCCTTCGTTTACGGAAGAAGGCAGCGTTCACCAATACACAAGTTGTACTTTTTAATATCTACCCGCGACACTCTCTGCTACACCGCCCCAATACACTTTCGATATCGGGGGGGGTATGGACGGCCCCTCCCCCCCCCAAAGTCGAAAGTGTATTGGGGTGGTGTATCGGAGACTGTATCTGAGGGGTATCGACCTTTTCAACTTGTTTATTACAAGTGATGACCAAATAAATGTACACAAGTTCGTCGTCGATAGACATGTACGATAGACTTTACGATACACCCCCTAATACACTTCACGTGTTCTGAGGGGGGGGGTGGCTTGCGAGATGGAACATTGGAATACATACGTTTCAACACTTCGCATTTCCACAATACATCACACGATACACTCCCCAGATACACTCGAGGTCCTTTGGGGGGGGGCAACTGCATCTTGGGGGCCTTTTAAGCTCGGAAGCTATCGGCAATACACAAGTTGTAATTTTGCATGTCTATCCGCGAAACTCTGCGATACACCACCCCAATACACATTCGATATAGAGGGGGGTGTGGATAGCCCTCACCCCCCCCCAAAGTCGAAAGTGTACTGGGGTGGTGTATCGCAGGGTGTATCTGAGGGGTAACGAATATGTCGACTTGTGTACCATAAGTGATGACTAAAGAAATGTACACATGTTCGACATCGATAAGGATCTACAATACACTTTACGATACACCCCCCCAATACACTTCACGTGTTGGGGGGGAGGGGCTTGCGCGATGGAACATTGCAATACATAAGTTTCAAAACTTTGCATTTCCACGATACACCGCACGATACACTCCCTAGATACACTCGAGGTCCTTTAGGGGGGCACCACGGACTTCGTCAAGGTTGAGCAAATGACTCGAGCAGCCCTTCCGAACTTTGAGCGAAATCACAACTAGGGTGTTTCGAGGTATGAAATACCTCGCGATGTCGCTATACGTTTGCGGCATATATGACAAGAGACCAATGTACCCACCATATCATCTAAGTACATAAGTAGGCTATCTAACATCTCTAAATACACATAATTAAACAGACTTCACATACATAAGAAACCACAGTAGAATTCAAATTTTTTGTCAATATCAGGATTTCTCCACTAGTTCAATGGTGTATTACAAAGTGTATGCATGCATGGAAATTAGTAGGAACCTGAAGTATTGCATGTATCATATACACACATTGTATAGTGTATTAAAGTAGCACGATTAACCATAACTCCTATATTCAAAATTTTTAGGATGTATTATTGGTGTTACAAACTGTATAAAGAATCTGCAGTACAAAAACTTTATTCCATGTATTCATGTAATATCCCAAACATAGTGAATGGAGGCACGAATGATTCTCATTCAATGTATGGGGATTCGTGAAACCACATGGATGTGATTATGGGAGAATTCACAAATAACTTGAAATACAAAACACCTACAATTTTGTTGGTGATATTTGAATAAAGCTCGTATTGGCTCACCACAACAACTATGCATTCCATTCCCCATCATTTATACTCCGGCCTTGAGCCTTTGGTGTTCATGAAATATAGGTGGTTCAATCCAATACCCACATACCATGTTTTGTTTTCATGAAAATAACAAGGGATTTAAAGTGTTTTGTCCAAGATAATGCCTGAATGGTGAATAAAACATTAATTATAGTGGTATGATACACAAAATGAGCCATGGAATCAGTAATTGGGGGAAGCCTTCTACATAATTTCTTTTAGAGTAGGCGACATGCAACGTTCCGAGAGATGTACAAAAAGAGAGGAGGTAGAGATATCAAGACATACATTCACCATCTGAACATCTTTTCATGAGGTTTTAAGGATTAGTTGGCGTGTACAAATCCTTAAAAAGAGCATGAACCACCTAAGAGCACGAAATGCATATAAAAATGGACTAAAGAACACGTTTTCAAAATTTCTTAAAAAACTATATACATGACATTGAAGAACATGAACATATGTTTTGAGTAATGAGAAAATATCATTCCAAATTGTTTTCATATTTGTTTTATCCGAAAGTATTAATATATTTTCCCAGAACTCTTAACGTAATGGTGAGGTTCCAATTGAAAAATAGATGAAAGGAAATGAAGAAAATATGTTAAGGAATCTCAACACAAAGGCCAAATCCAGAACAATGGTCCTTTGTTGGGCCCTAAGGTGATATCACTTTTGTAAAGGAACATTCCATGAGTTTCAAAAAGAAAACAAGGTTCTATTAGTAATGTTTAATGGCCTTCACCTCTGAGGCATTGGAAATAATCTTTCGCCAATGTTATAGCACACAACTAAAGCCACGTGGATTGCACAGGGGTTTCTAGCTTGTGGGTGATTAGACTCGACGACTTGAGGGTTAGAGACCCTCAAGCACAGTGTTTTGGCCTAGTTCGCCAGGGATTCCTTCCTCTACATGGGTGTCAGAGTGTCGGTGTTTGAGTCCGATGTGTAGATGTCGAGAACAGCTCACACATAGTATGTTCAAGTGTAGCGCATGGCCAATACCACGTGGATTGATCAAGGGTCCTTCTCCTATGGGCGGTTAGGCAAGATGGCTTGAGGGTCGGATACCCAAAAAACCAAGGTTTTGCCGTGTTAGCCAAGGCTTTTATCCAATTCGCTACATTGGTATCAAACAGTTAGGGTTCAAGTCTGATGTGCGAATTCTAAGGGCGACTCACTCCTAATGTGGGGGGTTGTAGCACGTTTTTGGTACCACGTGAATCAAGTGGGGATCTATAAACTATGTGCTATTGGACAGTTATGATACATGGGTTCAAGACTTTCAAGCACCATACTTTTGGCCTATTTTTCAAGGATTTTGTCAAATTTGGAACATCACCCAAAACTCACACCCATAATGATAACAAACATCACAATCATTTTATTATATTCTAGGTCTTATGAGGTTATTTTGAGAAGATTGAGACTAGAAAAAACAGCTCGTCTACCTTAATTTTTGGCCCAAAAAATCATGAACACCAACTATCATAAATTAAGGGGTGTTTTAAAGAGTCAAATGAGCCTTGAAAGAAACTTATTAGAAACCCCATTTCAAAAGAAATCACGTTTTCCATCCCACGTTTGGTAAGAAACATCTTCATGGAACCACATAATTAACTTCTTGACATTTAAATTCCTTCAAAGGTACTTTATCATTTAAGAATACCGCCAATTGAATTTTCTCTCCACAGTCAACACCCACATGTTCGTTGTGTAACAACAATACACCCCGTCAACGTAGAGTATGTGTCATTGTATCCACACACTTTTGGGTGCAAAGTGTGAATGTTACTTTTGATGTTCAAGGAAGGGGATTAAGAACCAAAAAGAAGAAAGTTTGTAGTATATTCATGTTACAAAAGGTACATAAAAGCACCATCATGGAAATGGTATGTGTAAGAAAGCGTGATAAAGAAATTTGAGAGAGAGAGAGAGAGGGAGAGGGGGAGAGAGAGAGAGAGAGAGAGAGAGTAAAAAGGCAAAACTACAACCATTACAGTATACCCTCAGGGCAAATAGCATTCTAGCACCACAAAGAGTGTCTCTTATTGACCTATATTTTGAATGCAGAACTTCCAAATGGTAAATGTTTTGAAACGGAGTTAAATATGGTACGACATAGCACCAAATACCGAATTTCAAGACGAGTAGAGGAAGACAAAATGGATCATAACTTTGCCGTAACTTTTAGCAACGAGGTTTGAGGAAAGCATCTATCATAGTTGTGTCTTTTAAATATCTAAAACTTCAAGAAATTCTATTAAAATTTCTTTATGGATTACATTTTGATTACATCATCCGTTAACCATTACGTTTCCTTAAAGGACCTACCTAAAGGAGGTCCCTTGACCTTAACAATATAAGATGATTTATTCTCTTCTCATTTCTTTATTATTAGAAGAAGCCTATTATGTCACATATGCCTCTGGCACATCCTTGTGATTATTTGACTCCTAAGAAAACCCTTTCTACACCTTTTGAAAACCAAATTGTGGTGGTTTTTCCAAAGTGATTGTGCAACACTTTCCCTTGCTCTATAGCCACATCAGTGTTTCTAACTTATCCCAGCCATGTTTGAATTCTACAGAAGCTAACAAGGAATAATTATTGAGATATTTGCATCATTAGGACTAGACCTTGTAGAAAAATGGAGGTCATTCTGCATTCTTTATAAATAATACTTCTAAAATCATAAAAAAATGCATAATTCACATTTAAACTATACAGCATTGAAAACCAATGCTAAAAAAGCTAGCTATGCACCCCACCATAAAAGGGGAAGCTTTTACATAACCTTAAAATCACAACATGAGGGTCAAAATGAAGCCGTTTCGTAAAGTGGCTTGCATGGTTTCATAATCCAAGGCTAACATGCTTTGTAGGGCTCATAAGCTTCTTAGATGAATGTTGAGCATTATCATAGTCATGCACATTTTTTATCCCCAAATTCATGATAATCATGGCGTGAAGATTCAAGAAATAAATTTGAATGTAAGTAATACCCTTTTCCCATGACATGAAAATCCAAGAATTCAACAACTCAATGATAATTTTCCTTCAAGCTAAGTACGTTCATTGAATGTTATGCATTTCTTCAGATACACTTCCTTCCAAGTATTGCCCCTTTCAATATTTCTTCCTCATGCAAAAAGGGATGCTTTCTTGTCTCAGAAGATTTGTGAGGAGGCATGCTGAAGCTTGGAGGAAGGATTCGTTTTATGAGAATTCATATTTGTAATATACATCAAGATAAGTGATCAAAATGCAAAAAGAATATAAACTAGTTTGGCCCAATGTTCAAATGGTCATGGCTTCATACATGATGAAGTTGAGTTCATGTTGACCTCTTATTCACATAACTTTATATTTACCGTTATCTCTACAAGGCCTCATTGAAAAATGTGGTTATATATTATAAACTATTGATCAGTGGCCTTGCTTGAACAAAAGGCAGGACCAAGCCTTTTGCGCTTATTATATGATGATATTTCATTAATAATACTTTATATATTTCATGGTTGGTTTTTTATCCTATTGTATATTGTTTTAAAATAATTTCAATTAGAATCCACTAAACTTTCAATCAAATGTCTACAATATGCTTTGAACTAATATTTTTCACATAGTCGAATCTGTTTGTAAGTAGATATTTCAACATCTTTATCTCATGATGTCTTTCTTGTGATGTAAATGAGATCCATTCATGAAATGAAACATGCCTTAATATTCATTTTTTTCCTTGCATTGTATTTCTAAATTATAGCTGTTAAGTGAAAGCTTTAGCTCTTAACAATGAAATCCAAAGTTTGAGGAAACACCTCTTTAAAAGCCTTCATTCTCTCAAATTGCATGTTTGTTTATTTGCATTGATTTTATCACATATTTTTCTCCAAAACATGGGTTCAAAGAGTATAAGGATAAGGCTTTAATACTCCACATGAACGAACTAATCAATAAATCATTTCAGAAAATTTCATTTTATGTTCATTCATTTGTCTTATGAAATGCATTTGTCTTCAAATATACTTCCTTTTAAAGGTAATAATTTTCACCGCAACATATTCTTATTGGAAAAAAAATTTCTTTTAAATTGATTATTTCCAGCCAAACCCTAGCTTATTTGCTTATAACTATTCTCTACAACTCAATATGAGCATCCTTTAAGGTATTAGGTGTGGACTATGAGATGCAAGCATATCTGGTTTATTTGTTAATGATTTTTTCATGATTCTTTTAATAATACTGAGATAATGTAATTCAAATTATTCTTTAGTAAGAAACACCAAGGACGTTTTTGGAGCAATGTGAAATTTTTATTGAGTGATATATGAATCATCATCTAGTGCCAAAGGAAATTACTTCTTTGTATTTGCTCAAAAATAATCAAATGTATCAATATCCTCCTTATATTTTACCTCATTGTTTTTTTTTAAATTAATTGCTAAAGATATTTTCAAATAAGATAACAATGCCGATGAACAATATATAAAGAAATAATACACAGGTAGCTTACATTAGTGGAGTAATGGATGTCAAAGTAGAAGAATTCAAACAATGTCCTATAAACACTTATATGGGGCAAATGTGAACTTAAACAATATTATTATGTGATGTTAAAGATAATACGTACAAACTTGGTGTTATTTGCACTTTTCGTGATGTTAAAGATCATTCATCTCATTTTATGTAGACTGCAATAATGAGTGTTATGCATCATTTCATCAAAATAAAACTTTTCCACGAGTAAATGTTTTCCTTGTTTGACGCATCATTTTTCAAATATACAAGCAATTTGGAAGTAACCCATGATGATTCTTCAATTTCATGGGAAAATATGGAGCACCATGTGAACACCATAAACTGATAATGGTGGTTATACATGGTGAAAGGACGGGTCATAGAGAATATAAGCCAAACTTCTAACCAATTTTTAGAGATCATTCTTTTGATCTAGAAGTGATATATTGCTTCATTGTGATGAAATGAACTCCTAATCCTCATTTCATGTCATGGTTCTTGGCACTTTCTAGTAGTACACATGAATACACTCTTTTGCCATCTTTTACAACAGTTTTTCTACCTTCATCCATATACATGAAATATGATCATGAATGTAATTTGTTTTCAGCCTAAAAAAGTTACTAAACAGTATTTTCAAAACATTAGTTTTGAAAATTGCACAATTGATTCACAAGTTACATTCAACATTGTATCATGATCTTAGAAAAAATGGGACATGACATTTTTTGTGCCCAAATAAGTTGTTTTAGTTTTCATCTTATGATTATTCCACCTCATAATGTAACACGGCGGGTGAAACGGGGTGCGAGCCTCTGTTGGTGAGTGAGCCCTCGAGACCCGATTGCTCATGGCAATCGCGTAACTTGGTCGTGGAGATTGACTTCGCTGTGAAGTAAAGTCTCTCATGAATGACTCCTCTCACAAGTATGCCCTGACCAAGGTCGGGGCGCGGAGTCCATTCTCGTCATAGGGCAACCCAAGAGGGAGGATGGAGGATAATATTTTATCCGTGCATTTTGTCGGCGGGTTGACACGGTTCGACTAGATACATTTCTTTTGTCGAGTTAACCCGTTAGACAATATTATGTTGACAACTTGGAAACCCTAAGTTCTTGGCGTGATTAGGGATGGGAAGGTGATGGCAAGACATAATCATGCGTGCGAGGGTATTTTGCCACCATTCGGCGCCCCTCATCTGATGGCGTGGCCAACACGTTTATAAAAATGTGTTTGCCACACCACCGAGTGGAGGTGGCACTCGGCGGGGTGGTCCTATCGGAACTCCCGCCGGTGACCCCTCGCGAGCCTCCTCGCCATGGCGAGGGACCTCGTGAGGGGCCCCTCGATGGGGTGGGGATCCTTGTGATGTCGCATTGGGTCATGCCCAATGCGACTGCGCAGGCCCTGCATAGCCCATCGCGAATACTCACAATGGGCTTGCGTTCGCCGCGGCTGGATAGTGCTCGGCACTTTCGGTCGCCCTCTTGCGAATCGGAAGCTTCTTCAAAGCTTCCGGTTCGCAAGGCTGGTCGGCGAGGAATTCTCCTCGCCGTCCTGACCCCGATTTTCCGGACAAAAGACGCGGCAACCCTTTTGTATTTAAGGCGCAGGTCTAGGCAACATAACAAAGTGGCACATATATTGCCAGGTTTGTTACATTACTCCCCCTCTACAGTGAACCGTCCTCGGTTCAAGGGGTCTATAATGGTTGTGAGTGGAAGGAGACGTGCTTTGTTGGTCAACAAAACATTCGTAGGTGCATCCATTGAATCATGCGCCATTGCACAGGGAGAGAAAACTCAAATGATTGAGATTGATATCCTTCATGAGCACAAGATGGTACATAGATCAGCCAATTTCACATAAAAACATTTTCACGGCTCATGCATCCTCCCCCTCTTGCAAGGAGCGACCTCGTGACCATCAGTGTGGACGTCCCCATGCATCCGAGATCGCCACCGTTGTGCTCTTGTCTGTACTCTACCAGGTGAAGGTTCCCTGCGTTGGGCTTGTGCCATGGTGGTACCCCCAGGGGCACAAGTGCAAAAGCGATCAGCTCGGTCTTGCCAATAGTCCTTGATCATAGTAGCCGGGACACGACTCTCAGGCTCCCAACTATTGTGTTCAGGTCCACAACCGGCCCAGCTCACGAGGTGTTCCTTCACATCACGTTTACCGCGTGTACGTTCGCGGTGTTGGAGGAGCCCATGTACCTCATACTGACCGTCACTTCCGAGCATTACAAGCGGTGGCTGAACCGTTCCTGATGTTGCATAAGGTGCGAGAAAACTTACATGAAACACGTCATGGATCTTCATGACCTTTGGAAGAGCAAGGCGGTAAGCAACCTCACCAATCTTGTGAGTGAACTTGCATGGTCCAACCCACTTATGGAGGATCTTCCTTGCTCCGGGTGTCTTGAGACCATGTTCTTTGTGCTCAGAAGCACCTAGTCGTTGACAAAAAATGTGACGTCACGGCGACCAGCATCGGCATAGGCCTTTTGGCGCTGCTTTGATGCATGGAGGTATTCACGTGCTTTGTGACGAAGAGTGTCCATGCGATCGGCAAAGGCCTGGGCGGAAGGTACCTGATTCCCACCGCCCCCGCGCCTCACCGAGGAGACGAGTACCATCGGATGCCGGCCATAGTTAAGAAAGAACGGTGTCAGCTTCTTGGATTCATGAATAGAGTTGTAGGCAAACTCTGCCGGACTGAGAAACTCATCCCAGTCATCGATCAAAGGATCCGTGTACATCCAAAGAATTTGCTCCAAAGTTCGGTTCATCAATTCAGTCTGTCCATCCGTTTGTGGATGAAAAGCAGTGGACATCTTTTGGCAGGTGCCAAAGATCTCACCAAGGGCTTAGGATAAAAACATCCCTCTTTTCTGTGCCTGTGGCCTTTGTTGCTGCTGCTGAACAGAAGCCGCTGCTCAAGCTACTGTTCCTGCCTGCCGGCATGATCAGCGTCGAACCGCGCATGTGCAACCATCCGACAAATTTCATCGTCGATTTGAGATCTGATGTTCAGTTTCCGAGGAATGAATGGACGGAGGCACACGTCACTCCGTAGGGAACTTGCTCACGGAGGTTTGAGAAGGGCAGAGATGGAGACCGTTCGTCTAGGATCCTTTCGTTCGGTATGCGAGTAGACCTGATCGACCGACGAAGCATAAGATGTCCGCGGTAGACGTCCTCAAATGTCCACAACCTCCTCAGAAGAGATCGAGCAAGGAGCGAGGTCGCTAAATCTTCGAGGTCACTCGACTCATGCTGAACACGGATGATCACGGGTTCAACACAACCAGGCAGTGAAGAGATTTTGCCGAACAAACCACATGCCAATGACAGTGCCCTCCTAATGCCCGCGACAGCATTCCTTTATACTGGACCCCAACCTTTTTCGCCAGCGAAATGACGCCATCAAGAGAGACCCAAAAAAGCCCTTCAAAGAAGTATCATTTTTGTCCACCAACCGATCATCGAGCGCATCCAACAGCTCCCAGTAACACCCGTGGCTTAGTCGTTGGGAAGCGAAGACATACATGGGGTTGGCTAACGGAGACAAGAAGAATACTGAGTAGTTTAATAATAACAACATGGATGGGGTTACTTTATTTGGGTGTTCGGGATGCAAAATCAGCGTGAGCGTGAATAGCGAACCCCATTCATGTCTTCATGAGAGAAAATACACTGAACGATGAAAACAGAGAAAAGGACACAGGACATTGAACGATTCGGCACAAGGAGACAAAAAAACAATGAGAGAGGGGAACGGGAGTAGGTCGCAAGAAAGACAGTCTGCCAACTACCACAACCGCGATCGGTCAGAAGAAAAGAGTAAAATATCTGGGTAATGATCCGAAACCATACAAAGCTAACGCGACGAGCCATCGTCATACACCATGGACAAAAACTACCTATCCTTACTCGTTTAACACAGTTTTGAAACGTAAATCAACATTATTAGAGGAAACACCTCTCACAACTCTCCATTACACATTATTGTAAACAATGCTTCATTATGATGTATTAAATTTACATTTGATCTTACAAAAATTCTAAATTGATTAAATTGTTACTTAAAACTTAGGATATTTATTTACGATGATTTAAAATTAATCCTACTAATTTTTTATTAAAAACAAAATATTTATATATAATCATGCATTATTGCACATACATAAACTTTTCCATAATTTTATGAGTAAAAATATTCTAAGAAGTGCATCATTACATATAAATACTAAAATATTTGCTTGAAAAACTTCACAAACTTTTAGATATAAGTGTAAGAATACATATGGATATATATCTATATATATAAATACATTTACATATAAATGTACATATACATATGCATATACATATACATATACATATACATATACATATACATATACATATACATATACATATACATATACATATACATATACATATACATATACATATACATATACATATAC